>VWPW01001123.1:77272-250148 GCA_013389825.1 Crypturellus undulatus | reverse complement strand
CCGCGCAAAGTGCGCTGGGGTGGGGGGGGCGGCTGGCCGGGCGCGCGGGTCTTTGAGGCGCGGGGATTCGGGGATTCAAATATATATATATATATATATTTGAAAAAAAGACAAAAAGGCAGGAAGCTTTTACAACCCGAATTGTTGAAAGCAGCAGGGGCAGCCTGCGTCTCTGCTGTTTGAGCCCGTTTACTTATTTAAAGTAAATACGAGTGAGCGGGGCTTGCCGGGAGCAGCACGGGGTCGGGCCCCGGGCGGGTGCCCCGCGTGGCGGCGGGGCGATGCGGCGGCAGCCCCGAGGAGCTCCCACCGCCTGCGCACCCCGGCGCGCGTCAGGCAGCGCGAGGAGGCCCAGGGCGGCCGGGAGGAGGAATTCCTGCTTCCCCGCCTTGCCTCGCTCCACCGGTCCCAGCTCGCCTCCTTATGCACGGTCCAATATTGGACGGCAATTAACAACTTTCTTATTTTGAAGCAAGTCAGCAGTATCACTGAAGCCAGATAAGCGATTTCCCGAGCAAAGGTGAAGGCCGGAGCGTCGCCTCCTCACACGTGTAGCGAGGCCATCCCTCAGCTGGGAGAACAGAACGGTTGAGGTCGGAAGGGACCCCAGGAGATCATCCAGGCTGGAAGCCGCTGGCATCTCATCTGACCTGTGTTTCTTATCCTGTTGCACTGAAATTTTGCCAGTATTTCAGACACTGCAGGCTGTATTGGTGCGTTTGCAGTGGCCAATAGGATTTAACACTGTGTTTCATTCCTCCACAAAGTGTGACTTATAACCTGCTCCTCTCAACCCGCTACCACTCACAGCTCAAAGAAGGCAAGTAAGTCAACGATACTCGTTTCCCCTTGTCGAAGACGTAGTTAGGAAGGAATTCATTTACACTCCGTGTATTTGCTAAAGGAGCAAAGCTGGCCAAGCTCTTATCTTGCAATCCCTTTCTTAGTGTAAGAAAGACACCTGCAGGTTAGGTCCCACTCACTCGATGCAAGAGCAGACCTCATTTCCAGGCAGAATCCTAACATTTACACTTTTTATTTATTTTTTTTTTTAGTTCAGAAAGATACATAGGAGTTTGATCATCATGCTTTTTATATCCATGAAGCCTTAGTTAGTCAACATGAAACTCTGTTCACATCTCTTCCCATAATTGGTGCACACTCTGTGGATGGTTTATTTTTTTTTCCCTATGTCTAAAGTAGCAAATAGAACATTATTAGCAAAGGCGTACCTGAAAACTGAGTGCAGATTGCAGAAGAATATATCCTGAGAATATACCTCAGAATGTATAAGAATGTGCAACTGGAGAAGAAAAACTGTTTTTTTTAATAATAATATATATATAGAAAAGCTTTAGCTGTGTCTATATTAGCCTGCAGTTAGGTGCATGGGCTCAGATCCAGAGAGAAAGGCAGCAGTTTTCAAGTCCTCTGCACCTGAACGAGGCGGTTGCTTTGGACTATGTTTGGTCCGTCTCCCAGGGGTTGAGCATCCTCCCTGTGCCTGTGTCTCAAAGCCGTTTGGAGGGTTACCCCACACAGGCCCTCACTGCTGAACAGCACAACTTCGGGCTAAAATGCTAACGGTGATTCAGCCAGAGGTGTTAGCAGCTATTTTTGTTAAACAAAATCATATCAGTGCTGTCGTCATCACTAGATAGTAAAAGCAGCAGATTTCTGACTTGGAGTGCATTGGTGGATGCAGAAAAGTTCTAGGAAATATCAGAAAACTGATGCTATGTTGAGCAGAACAATAGTATCACGGTTATATCCTGAAAGGTTCTGGTAATATCCTCCCTCCTCTTAGGCATTTCTTTCTAATTCTTTATTAATAGCAGCTAAGCACAATGGAGAGAGAAACGGCAGGTACAGCCACGATGTTTTCTCTTAATGAAAACGTTTCTCTTGGGGACATTAAAAATTAAAATGGATGTCCAGTCCGTTAGAAAAGGAAAAGAGCCATAGGCTGTGGCAGGGTGAGCGCGGAGAGGGAGGCAGCGCTTCCACCAGGCTGGCGATGCAGCGCGCCCAGCGCGGGCGGGCAGCGCGGCCTGGGCACCCCGGGCACACCGCGAGGTAGCACCCCCGGCCTATACAAAAGGAGGCTTTTACACTACACATTTCTTTTATTCTCTGCCTGCTCATCAAGGGAAGACATAGTTCATCATCTACAACCTTCCTAATATATTTCACTGTGCTGTTAAAGATTTTTTATGCTGGAAACAGCTGATAAGTATGTCCTAGCTATTCTCCACCGCACAGGTTGAACTTCTCAGCTCATCTGTAGGTGCAAATCTTTGGGAAGCTGAGTCTGTTGTGCCATTTTCTCTTCCTTCACTTTGCTGTTGTGCTCCTGGAGGGTGCTCAGTGCAACCTTGGCCTCCATCCCTCGTCTCCCTTTGAACTAGGTGAGGATCGGTGTGCTGGATTTGTTATGACCCTTTCCTGTGAGGTTATACAGCTCACTAGAGAGCTCCAAGACGCAGGGGAGGTTCTTTGTATCAGCACTCCAATCTTATTTCAAAACTCTTTGAAAAGACCTGTCAATCTTATACATGCACAAGGAAGTCCTCTGATACCTGCATATCCTGGAGTTAGCACTGATTCATTCCCAAGATTTACTTCCTTGTTTGATACCATTAAAATAACTATATTTGGAGACTTGGATAGCCTCTGAGCATTACTGCAGACAAAAGAGACTTCAAAACTAATGTCCTTTAAATAAAATGAAACTCAGTTATTTAGAAAATGATCTTTCAAAGACAGAGAGAAGAAATCTTTGTGCTTTCAAAGTACTACAGTTATATTATTTTCCCTCTGCCAGCTTTTACTGGAAAGATGTTTTACTCATCCTGGGAAAAATGTCAATGTTTGGATTAAATCCTGTACTGTTTTGAAAAGGTACAGTTTAAAGTAGGCCAAATTATCAGAATTTTCTGATGAGACTGCCAGTAGCTTTTTGCAATTCTGCTGAGAAAGAGTGTGCTAAACGAAACAGTAGCGTCCAACATGTGCATTGCTGCCACAAGTACGGGCCAAACCGGAGCTCAGGGCACCAGGAACTTTGCACGGATCTATTAAAAGACATATTCCGGCCTAATCCAAAAGCATTTATAGCCAAAATGCAGCAGTAAATGGCAAAAAATAGTAAACCCATCATTTGCTCCCAGTGGAAGGGGTGTTAGGATCACCCTCTCCACAGGATCCTTCAGGCTCAGGAGGCAGCGGAGGTCTCAGCGGCTCCCGACAAGGCAGGGGCTGCACCCCCTCCTGAGCATCACCTGAACATCCCCAGCAGCGCACGGAGCTGGGAGGAATCCCGATCTCCTCCCGCAAGCCAGGCACAGCCATCCCGCCCTGACAGGCAAGGAAAGATGCAGCCCTGGATCCTCCTCCGTTCCAGTTCACCTGCAAAAAGTAGCTGTGCTCTATGACTGAAGGCAGCCCTGCTGTTCTGGTTCCGCCTATTACTTAGCAATACTGGTCCCTTGTACTCAAATGCAATTAAAATGAATTCTACAAAGTGATCCTGATCATCTGGGACAGGAGGATAAGGCTTTTTTTTTTTTTTTTTTTTTTNTTTTTTTTTTTTTTTTTTTGTTAAGAGACTACATTTTCCATCTGTATGTGAGAGCTGAAAGCCTCAGCTCTCCTACCCACATAGGAAAGACAAAGCCCCAGTGTTTCATGACTCATGCGTTCATGCAATCCCAGTTGTACATGACTGATAGGGTTTTATTGCCGATTTTACTTTTCCATGTTTTGTTTATTCTACAATGCATTAAGCTCATGTGGGAATACTCCAGTGGATTTCAGCAATTTAATCGGGAGAGCTGGAGAAATACATCATTTCAGAGTTAAACAAGCTGTCCTGCGTTTGGAACGGTAAACTGTAATATGAAAATACACAATGTGAGCTAACAGAGAAATTGGGTTACTCTTCATTCAATCAGAATTGGATTCATAGAGTCAAAGTCAGAATTTAAATTCACCTACTACATAAGAAAAGCCATGGCATTTTGCCAAGTACTGTCTGTGTTGGTGATGTCAGAACATGACTCCTGATGGAGCTAGGGCACATTTCAGTCTTGATTTAAAGTCGATAAGTAGTGAGAAATTAACTGTATTCTTAGAGAGAATTGCTGTAGTACCTCATTACCCTCACAGTTAAAAAAGGTGCATAATATTCCTAGTCAGAGGGCATGTTTACACAGAGCGGATTTATTTGCACTACATTCAGTTGCTGTACATTGACATGACATATATCCACAGAATACAACTCTCAGCAGCTATCAGAAGGTGAGATATACATACTCCGTGCTCCTGTTTGGGATTGGCCATTAAAGTAATGCTTAGAAATGTCTGGGCAGAGGCACAACATAAATACTTCAGCTGATATCCCTCGCTGCTGTACATCTCGCCCAAGCTGAACTCTTCACGTCTCCTGCCGGCTGTGATGGACCGTCACTTTTCCTCTAGCTGCTCCCAGGGAGCTCAAACTGGTCTGTTTGCAGTTGCATTTATGTCAACAGCCAACACAAGAATGCAACCCAACACCGGAGGACAAAACTGGGAGCAGACCGTGCAAGTGGGCCCACAACCAAACCACAGTGGAGCAGAAGGCCGAGCAAGCCCTCTTCCAAACAAGCAAAGAACTGGAAGGTGCCGCAGTCCATTTGTGCTCATTAGGAGAGACAAGTAGTCTCTCTGGAGGCCCCAGTGTGCCACCATCCAAAAAGCACTTTTTATGGCTTTAGCCAACAGTAATTTTGCTGGTAGCCACCAGGCACTGCCAAACTGGGCCAGTGTTCACTGCTCTTCCATCTGGCTTCAGGCCCTGCCTTGGCATTCCCAAAATGGCAAACAGTCAGGAAGGATCTGTTCTGATTTTTATATTTCTCATTCTACCGCCAGGTTGTCACCCAATAAATAATGTGTCAGCCCTTTCTTCTTCTGTTTCCTTAATCCTTTATTTCTGATCGCAGGTCATTTTCAGGCATCTGCACGCTAATGCTGGCAGTTGCAGCAAGGATCTGGTTGGGAACCACACTGCTGTGATAAATAAGGATGTACTCATGCACTTTACCAAAGCACCCACGCAAACTCCGCCTGTGGTCTGTGTCCTCTCCTGTCAGAGAAGAGTATTTAACCAGTGACTATGGAGAATAGAGAAAACAGTCAATTTACGAAGCACAATTCAAAGCAAAAGTAAGATATGCTGCATAAACTTTTTTCCAGGTAGAAAGGAGAGTACATCATGAGTACAAAAAGGCATTCTTTTCCCATGCAAGATTTCTCTTCCAGACGTGAAAATGCTACGGATGAAGCAGGCTACTGGCCTGCCCTTTTCTCAGAAGGGTAGAGAGCTAATTCTGAAAAGCTCTAGTCTTTGCTGTCACTGCTGTCACTGAGATCCCATAGGATCCCCGGTGGAGCAGACTGCACCGATGGCCATTGCCTCTCACAGCTGCTCTTACACCTACATCGAGGACAAGGCAGAGGCTGCAGGACTCCAGCCCTTCCTCAGCATCACCCACAGCAGCAGCGTTTACTGCTGGGAGACACGGGCCACTGCCACGGCTGTGATCCAGTTTTAGGATCTAATGCTACTTAACTATGGCTACTCAGGGTGAAAAGTTGCTGCTTTCTGGCACTGCTGGAGCTCTCTGTGCTGGACCTCACTGCTCCTCACTCAGCTTTGTCACGGGGTCTCACGGCTCTTGGANGCTACTTAACTATGGCTACTCAGGGTGAAAAGTTGCTGCTTTCTGGCACTGCTGGAGCTCTCTGTGTTGCTGGACCTCACTGCTCCTCACTCCTCTTTGTCATGGGGTCTCACAGCTCTTGGAGCCCTCAGAACTCAGCAAGACCTATGAGGCAGGAGCCTTTTCCCGACTGCCAAAGTGCTGCCCCTAGCTCCTACTCCCAGCCCCTGCCCGGCTCGGAGCGCAGCGGCAGCCCCAGCTTCGTCAGCGCGGAAGCAGCCGGCCTCTTTGCCTCTTCTTCAGAGCAGCCCTTCCTGGCTCCTGCGTCCTGCTGAGCTCAGCAGCCACCCAGCTGAGCTCTGAACTGTAAGCTGGCTTTGTGCGCTGATAAAAATAGTAAGGCACGAATAATGTTAACACTGAAATAAGGGCAAACGTTGCCTATCTGTTCCTTTTTTTTTACTGTGAAGCCTTCGCGTGGCTACAGGGGCAAAGACTGGAACTCCACACGCAGAAATGCTCTCTCAGCCACGGCGCTGCACCGCTCTGACACTTCTTGTTGTCCCTGGACAGGCCTCTCAGACATGCAAAGTTTCAAGTGGACTCAGCTGAGGAAGACAGAGGCATCCCAGAGCGTAACCCCCACCTCGTAGGAAGGATTGGAACTGGGAAAGGAGCCCTTATTTCCAGCTCTGATACTTGGATGTTCCCCATCACAGTGGATATCTTTTAAGACAGCTCCTCTGACTTGGTGCTGAGCCAAAAATACAAAGAACAGTTTGTGAAATTTCATCCTTTTGAAGCAGAGCCCCGAGCTCGCCTCCTACTCACACCAAAGCCTAATCTTATCCTGAGCAACAGCCTCGGCTCACTGCAGGTCCGGGTAACACTGTCTCAGGTCTTTCCTGACATCGAGGAATTTCACTGTGGTGGTAACACTGTGTGTCTGAAAACGCAGCTGCCTGCCACAGTCCCATGAAGTGACCTGGTGAATGAAATCAGAGTGAATGGGGTACGAATATTATCAGGGTTTTTTTTTTTTTTGCTCCTCTTCTGGAGATCAGCCTTGCCTCTCAGCATTAACTCTCCGAGGCTCTTACTCATCAGGATAACATTTGTTTCGTTTGCCACACACAGTTCCAACTAACACTTTGCAGGGAGACCTCTCTCCAAATGGAGAAACTCAAAGATTTATATTCCACATGCCAAATTTTGCTCTCCTTCCTACTGGAATAACGAGGCAGGGTTCTGGCAGGCAGGGTTCTGGTTCTGGAGACACAGGTGCTTATCAGGACACAATCTGGGCTTCTGCACAGCAGGCTCAGCACATGCCCCTGGTTATTCCTGAGCTGTGCGGGACAGCCTATTCCCCGCCAAGTCCCTGCCCTCAGTTTTGGTGTATTGTTTTGATAAGACCTTGTGCTTCTGACCTGCCCAATGATCAGTCAACGTCTTATGAAAAAGCTCCCCCGTGCTAGGCACTGGTCCCCCAACAGGGTAGCTCACTGCAAGGAATGAGTGGTATATTATTCCTTTTTTTGCTGATTACATCACACGGTGTGCCTACTTGAGACAGATGATACATTTTTATCATCTTAAGTATCCACTGCATAATTTAAAGTACTTTATTACTATGAGAATTTCTACTTTGATTGCTCTTAAGTAGCACATGCCCCATAAATGTTTTTATACCATGCATCATTCCAGCATCTGCCTTAAATTACATTATCCATGTAGGTAAATCAGTAAAATTTTAAAAGCAGCTGATCCCCTGCAGGCAAAGAAGTGACTTGTTTTTTGCATTAATTGAAGTGTGCAACTTCACTTGCTACCTTCATCATCTTCACTTCAGTCTTGCAGAAACGTAGCACTTCGCTATGAACCACATTGATGGACGTGCCTACAAATCAGACAAAGTCCAATTCCACTGCACTTCCCACACAGAAAAGCGGATCAGTAGATGCAGCCCGTAGATGACCAGCTAGGGGCTGGGAGGGAAGAGCCTCCTATGTGCGCTTGCAGCTTGCCACTCTACTCTACTTACTACCTCTCATTGCTTGTGTGCTTATGCTCCAAAAGCTCAAGATTACCCAATGCCCTTTAGAACACCACGCCTGGCAAGTGCACAGAGCCAGGGATGAGGAAAACTGCTCCCTGCTAACAGCAAAATGGAAGTAGAGGTCAAAAAATAGCCTGGAAGTGATTCTGCCATTTTGCCTCTAATAAACTGTAATCCCGAGCTGATTTGTTTTTAAGAAGTCATGGCGTCATTCCAAAGGGCTGCATGTTCCAGCTATCCATTTCCTCTGGTCGTTTTATCATGGCTGCGGCTGAACTTTTAAGCCAGATCATCCCAATTTACCAGGCATGAGATTATTGTACTGTGCAAAACGAAGCAGTGAATTTAAAAATAACCACGTTGGTAGATGTGAAGTCAGCTGCTTTAAGGCTTAGTTAGGGGTTTATATGTCATTTACAAGCACTTGACTTCTAGACTGGGCCATTCAGTAAGTCTGCGCTGTGGGAAGCCGTGAAGTACAGATTCTTGTTTTTCATAAGTCAATGGACAATATAGAAGAATGGGGGGAAGCAAAGCAAAACAAAACAAATAAAAAAATAGAGGCCTGCTTTTTTGATGAATGAGTAGATCCTTTAATTTTACACTGAACATCCAGTAGTGTGCTTGCATACACTTGGCTCAACTGAGCTCAAAATGTTTGTACTGTGTATTTATTACACTATACCATATAGTGCACCACATCAAACCCAAGGTCCACAAAGCTGGAAGTGATAAAACGCAACCATGTAAAGAAAGGGCAGGTGAAATTTCAGAAATCTCATTTCCTATTGGTTTATTTCTATTTACAAAATGCATTTTTAAATGTGAGTAATTTTAACTACAGAATTAGGTCAAAAATGAGAAATCTTTCATCATGCAGGAGAAAGAAAGCAAAGTCCCAAGGCAAGAAAAGAGTAGCTTCTTGCTCCCCAAACTTATCATTTTAGACATGAAAACCATTTGTTTCTCATTTTTTTTTTTTTTCCAAAATAGATTTGATTCTTCCTTTTTTATTCCTGGGGAAGCATGACACATTTAAGTGCAGTTCATAATTTCACTATACCTACTAATGAAGAACACATTTGAGGCCTCAGACATAAGCCAAACAACTAAAGTCATATGGCAGCAGAAGCTGTTCACATATCTTAAATTTCTCTTATTCATCATCTCTTTTTCCTGTATAAGTATTTTTATTATTTCCTAAGGAAAGAGTACTATCTACGGTCTTCCAACCCAAATTTAGTGCAAAAGGAGATTACTTCACATTTCTCTTGTGCTTTTGAAAAGAGGCTCTTTAACTAATTTCATATGTTCTGGATTCATTAACAATTCATCACAAGGCATGTAGAGTTTAATGTACCATTCTGCATTTGGATATTGTTTTCTTTTCTTCACATGCAGTATTAAATACACTGCCTACTCACTCCAGTTAGTACAAATGCAGCACGTTACCCTTAAACATCTGTCAGGTTTTCCACCACTTTGTTTAAAATATCCACCGACTGTCGCCCATTCTAATTCTAGGGAGAGCCAGAAACTGTAAGTAGGTGTTATTTAATTGTATGCATTAAACAAATATGCCTCAATACCCAGAAAAAGGATTCAGGATTTTAAACTTCTGTATAGGTGATTTCACTTCTAATTCTATAGATTTTTTACTTTAGATTTATATATATATATAATAACATAACATATGTATAATGTTACGTATATAAAAACACTAATTTAACTTTTAACTATAGAATTATATAAATATGGAATATATAAAATATAGAATTGTCCCTTCACTCTAGTCCTTCCTACCCTGGCCAGAAGGAACCTGCTCCCTTCCGCAGGGTCCTGGAAGCGCTGGCCTTTGCTGGAGATGGAGAGCCGGATAACGTGGCCGGGGAGCCCAGCATCGCCCGCCGCAGCTCCGTGCAGAACAGGGCACTGGGCAGGGTGACACACAAACTGCACAGGCAGATTATTTTGGGCAGCTCAGGCGAAAATGTACCCATTGTTCAGCAGCCCACAGAGTAACCCTGGTGCCCATGCCAACCGTTGTCCTATTATACACACACCTTGCATGGACGCAGCTCCTTGGGTTTCATCTGATATGTAAATATCAGTAAAAAGGCCTTTTATAAACACCCCCTCTCCTTCCTCTTCTCCTTCCCTATCCTGCTGCTAAGATATTTTTTGCAGGGTGAACCCTGCCTGCCATAGATATAAACTACATAATTCCAGGGCAAATAATAAAGCATTGAAAGGTATAAGGATGTTTAGTAATGGAATTAAAATAAATAAATAAAAAAGGGGGTGGGAGGCAGCTGTGCACCTATTGGTAGGTACAAAACCCACCCAGCATAGACTACAGCCTCCAAACACACTTCTGCTATCCATCCTCCAGTAACTGGGTACCCTTTCCTTCATGTAGTTGTGTCTTTACCCTCAGAGTTTCACCTTCCATGATATTTAAAAGTCATATCACTGATTTCAAAACTTGACCCTCTGGGGCCTCACGATCACAGCAAGCAGTGCAGTGTCTGCAGCAGCTATTTTCATGAGGCTTCCTGCCATGCAGGGGGTCCCAGTTCTTCCAAGGACACAGCTAGGCTGGGAAAAGTGAGGACCATGAACACAAACACATGATTAGCCCCATCCGTCTGCCCCACCTGCAATCACAAAACTGGAGCCCTGGGGTTTTGACAGGATGCCTGGGCTCTGGCACGCCAAAATCTAGTGCCGTGGTTAGCAGGAAGGTCTGGGGCTATGCAGTTTAAATGCCACCTGGGTACTGGAGTAACTGGGAGCTCATCTCTCAGGGAGACACTCAGGAACAAGATGGCATTTGTGTGTCAACCTTATTTTCTACTCTTTGCCTTTCTGTCTGGGTACTTCATGTCCGAGCAATGGAGGTCTGTCATTCATAACAGTAATCTGGTGCCAATCCTGTAAAAACTTCCTTTTAAGAGAGATAAGATAATGCAGTCTAACAGTTCTTTAGCTAAATAGGATTAATTAGCAGGAAGCTGACTGCTTAACTCACCACTGACCTGTAAAACCTAGTAAGAATGAGGTCACTGTGAATAATGGAGCTATTTAGGAGTTTAGGTCAAACCCTAATAACAAAAAACACCCTTTAAAGATCACTCTGATATAATAATATTTGGGGTAAGAAAATATTGCTTATTAAGGAGAGATCTAATCTTTAAAATAGTGCACTCTGTATACTCAAAAGGGCATTCTCTCCAAAACAAACAATTGCAACATCTAAGCATTCAGCATCAGTGGACAACAGACTTTGACATTCAAATCCATCAGGTTTTAATATCCTTTTTCCTTTTTATTTTAATATATGTATATAAAGCTCATTTTTTGGTGGCCTAAAGATCTTGTAGAAGAAGAGATTCTCATATTGTGAAAATCATATTTCATGCTTCACCATTATTTCTCTGTTCCTATCTTATTATTTTGACTAAGTTAAGGTTTTTTTAAGACCAGAAAAAAATGAACAGTGTGCATATACTTCCACAGCGCCCAAGTTGCTTCCAGCTTCTATCTATCTTCTCTTTTACTTAGACTTTTTGACAATAGCTGTCAGTAAGTGACAGTTTCTTGCACTAATACACATGTGCATCAACAATATTTCTGCCAAAACTGTATTTCTGTTTTGACTCGGGAATCTCCGATGTCTTCTCTAAAATTATACCCTATCTTCTTACTATATTCTTTAAAGTCAGGAATATCAGACTAGGTTTCAATTGCTTTACTTACTATAGTATAAACCATTTTTCCAAAGAGGTAAGTGCAAAGCCATTTGCAGATCAGAAAAAACACCTGAAACAGCCACTCTCAGAAGATAACTGCACCTATCTGAGAACATCGTGATCATGTAAACTCCAGGCACAACCTTTGAGTTACAAAACAGTCAAGAAAATGTTGATTGTGACATGTCTCGTCTATTCACATCTCTATTTCCAAAGCAGAGGGATGAATGGTTACCCCTTAGCAATCCATCTGGGAACAAAAAAGATTTTCCTCTTTAATTTTTCCCTTTATTATTCCCTCCATCTTCAAAGCCTGCCTGTAGTAACTGGCTAGTATCCACCCTCTGCCTGCCAAGGAGCTTGAACATATTCCTTAAGATGGCCAAAAAGGTCATTATGGTTTGAAAGAAAATATTTCTTCTACCCAGGAGCTCAGCACACCATGTCCCCATTTCTCCAGCCTGCTGCCAATACTGAGAAGCGAGATCACTTTTCAAGCCTACAGCTCTATAACGAATAGTTTTGTGTGTCTACTATAAAAGATCAGGAAGCCAGACCCACTTTTTTACTTAATGGAGAGAGCCAGATTCTCAGCTGGTATAAGCTGAAATAGCTCTACTGGTGAGAATTTACACTGATTGACACCAGCCAAGGTTCTGCTCTAAATATTATTTTTGCAGAGTAAATGGCATAAATCATGGAGATTGTATTTTTTCTCCCCCATTTTGAGATCTTCTTCCTCTAACACACCCCAGGAAAAAAAAAAAAAGTTTTCCTTGTTAAAGTGCTAAGGATTCAGTTAAAAATATGTTTCCATAAATCTCCAAAACTTCTCTAGCAACATTCATTGCAATCACCTCTCCAGCCACAGAGACAAAAGTGATGGAAAGTTTTCCTGCCTTGTCTAGTATTGCTTTCATATGTTCAGTTTGGATATCTGTATGGAGGGAAGAATGCACACACACGCACTGATATACCCTCCTGTCGTTTATGCACGCAGGTATTTAACTGGAATCAAGCTACTGCAATTACCATTAGCTCAAAGAGTTCAAATGGCCAGGTGATTCATGAGGAGAGAAGGAAAACATCCAGTCTTTGTCTTTTAGGTAATGTTATCAGGAGAAAACATTATTGGTTTAGTCAAAAGTGCTGTGCATAGCAAAAAAATGTTACTGAGTTTTATTGAATTAATACATCTTCCAAAATAACAGGACAGAAAGTATGTATCTTCACGTTTGAACAGGTACTGTCAAGTGTTATTAAAGCTAAAAATTTACTGTGTTTGTTAGCCTTATATTGAAGTCCATTGCTTATATAATATGGGATATGAATGAAAAATGAATGGTATTGACAGTAAACTCTTACTGCATTGATTCAGTTTTTTAAAAGTAGGCATGCAAATCACTGAACGTTCACAGTGAGTAAACAAGTACTCCCACGCCATGAAAGAAGATAGTGATATGTACAAGTTGATAGCACAGATAGTTTACTTTGAAACTCAAGTTAAACAAGCATTTTCACTGTTTAATAGATATTTGAGTTTGCAAAAAATGAAGGGAGAAGAGTGGAGCAGAGAAGAAAGGAAAGAGGACAGTGGAATCTATTCTTCAGGACAGCATTGGCCGTAGCACGTCTTAGATTGCTGGTTTGCTAAGTTACATTCATTCAAGTGTGTAGACGATCCAGCTGGATAATAAAACATTTAGCAGCCTATATAAAAACAGGAAACTAAGGGGATTTTCTTGAGAGGTGAGATCCAGAGCCAGAGCCCTGCAGGAAAGGCTGTTTCCACCCCTGCACCCCTCTTTCTTCCCCTCTATCCCTCAACAATCTTTTGGAAAAATACAAGGTTTCCAAACACTGTCTAATATAAATTATTTTGAAAATCTATCCTACTAGTCTTGAAGTCAGGCTTAAAGTAATCTAGTAGATTGGGCCTTCCTCAGGGAAGGAAGGGCCTGCCTGAAAGCTGAAATTGAGCCTAGGCACCCCTGCCTGCTTGGAAAAGGGGAAAGAGAAGAAAGAAAGAGATCTTCTTCCATCTGTAGTCTACCTTGGAGCAGAGAAATTTGCTCCAACAAAAAGTCACAGTATGCTTCCAGGATCTCCAGTTCATGCACACATCCCTCTGTCACTCTAACAAAACAGACCTGGCAATGGCCAGAGGTCTCACTGCTCCCTAACATGCCCCAAGTGCTAGGACTTTTGCCCAGTAAGATTTAGTAGCCTCAGAGAAAATGCAGACCATGCCAGAAGCCAAGCCAGCTTCACTCCAGACTCCCACTGCAGAAAAGTGAAGTTCTCAATTGACAGAGCACCTTGTATTTAACAACCTGTTTGCCTAAATACCAATGACAATGTCAGGAACCAACAACTTGGGAATTCAGTGCATCCGAGTAGGGTTATATGGGGAAATGATGAGTCTGGGTTATGCTATTAGCCATCATCCAGGCCTGATAAAGCTGCATCACTTAAAGGGAGTCCTCCCAGAGGCATCACCCAGGCTCCTTGGACACTTCACTGGGAGGTCGAACAGGCTCCCATGGATCACAGGAGTTCTGTGCCCTGCTCCAAGGTCCCAGGTGGCTCCTCAACCCCCCGATGCAGACTTTACCCACAGCTCAACCCATCGCCACAGTCAACACTCAACATCCAGGAGTGGGAAATCTGGGCTTCCATGATGGTTTATCTTCATAGTCACACGCAGCAGTTTGAAGGTGGCTACTCCAGCTCTTTTCCCTCCAACTCTCTCTTTTTTTTTTAATTTTGCTTCCCAAGAGATACTATGCTCTGTCAGCACCATGATTTTTTTTTTCCTGCTTTGTTGTTCCCTCTCTGCCCAGTTCATCTGTTTTCCTCCTTCTCTTTCTTTGCCCTTGCGAATTCAGAAGCCTGGAACAAACACTTATTTCAAAAGCGGTGGGGCAGCCATCGGCCAAAAGTAATTTTTTTTCCAAGCCTTGGACATCTGTCAACAAACCTTGCAGGGGAGAGCCTGTTACCGTAACAGGTTGGGTGGAAAAACACAGCAGCGCTGGGCGCTCCTCCCCACATGCTCTCTCTGATTCGATAAACCTGGCTAAACTGTGCTTCAACTAAGACCTATAAAGTGGGTAAATAGAAACTTTTTTCAAACCAAAATGAGGGGAGCATTTTAGGGAGTAGGGCTGAAGGCAGTAATGACTGAAGTGCAGGCAAAAAATCTCGACCTTGGCAGGCCTCAAGAGCCAAAACTGCTGCAGCAGGCTGCAGCTAGCATTTCTACCAAGAGGGAAGCTCGTTTAGTAGTCACCATATTGCCTCCAGTGAGACAAATGAATGAAAATAGTACACAAAATCAATTTTCAAAAGAGAAGCTTCAAAAGTAGCTGTGTGGTGCATCCCTCTCTGTATTCACTGGATACGGGATCATTTCTTGCCAGCAGTTTATACGTGAGAAATTCCAGTGTGGAGCAGAAAGATGACACAAACATATGGACCCTTAGTACATTTGCTACCTTTTGTTTATCTGTCTCTCTTAATTAGGCATACAAGGTGCGGAGGAATAAGCAGTACAGGGTACTGCAGCCAGGTACAAAATGTTGACCTGATCTTCCATGCAGAAGCAACTCTGAGTTCTGACTGTAAAGTATTTGACTAAGAATAGTTTATATAACCTCTAAGACCTTTCATGGAGGTGCTCTGTGTTCTGCCGCAGCAAAGGAAAAGTAAACATTGCACACTGTTGCTTTATTAAAACCATTCATTCTAGCAAAAGGCTTTCTTTAGGGTACAAGTGACCGCTACCCTTTCTTGCACGTGCACAGGGAGTTTGCGCTTGCATAGCAAGTGCTATGATTTAAAAGGCACTTTTCCCAAGGATTGAGGTGGTTGCGGCAAGTTCACAGAATACTCTGTATCCGCTCCTCCCCACCTGCAAACATGATCCAAAGCACTCTGAAGTCACCGGGGGACTTTCCACCTCCTCCATCGCGCTTTAGACCAGGATAGCCTCACTTTTGATTCTTCGTGTAGGACTAGCCCTGAATTCAGTGGGGAGTCAAAATCAGAAACTGTTTGAGATGGGCTGACTGGAACTACCATGATCTTGACTTAGAGGAGATAACAATTGTCACTCTGATATGCACCTTGTTGTCTGTATGTATAATTTAATGGAGATCTTGCCACTAATGAGGTTCTTTGCAGTAAATATTTGCTATCATGAACACAAGAAATACTTCTAAGGGTAAAATAAGCGCCAACAGGGAATACCTCTCCTCAGAAGTACAAGTAGATGTGGTACTATGAGGGACAGCAATGCAGAAGGAGAGAAGGACATTAGGAAGGAGGGAGAGGGAAGAAATGGGAAGAGAGGGAGGGAAGAGAATCATCTTGGCTATATTCATTCTCCTTCTCTTTAATTTATTTCTTGACAGTTTTTCTGTAACTGGTTCTGTCACACTGATGAGGTCCACCCACTCTCATTGCTCTCTATCCCAGATAAATGCTAGCATTAGTAGATGACGTATTTGTTTTGCATCGTGCGTGCTATAAATAATATGAAGACATGTTACTGTGTTCTGGGACCGAGTTTGCTCATTTGCTGTTGCTGTTTTACAAGGAGGAAAAAAATGAAAATAACAGGAAAAACACAGAGAAGGCACGTGACCCTTACCCATGCACTGTGCACATACATAACTTGTTCCCTTTTTTTTTCCCTGAATCAGAAACAGCAAGCTTCAACTGAATTTATATTTTAGGTCCACTTAGTGCTGGTGCACCAAGTATCTGAGCACAGACAGAGGTCATTCATCCCCATGTGGAGGCAGGAGCTTTTCAGCAGCAGACTTTTTGAGCCAGTCTTAGCATGTGGCTGCTTATGTCTGTGGGCAGCCCAGAGCTGGTAAATCTCATGCCTTTTCCATCAGATTTTCTTAGCCTCCACATGTGTTTGAGCACAGTCAAATGCAGACCATATTTCTGGACCGGAGCACTAATCCAATCCTTCCCTGTCCTGACAAGGTGCTTATATGCTGCCCTTTCAGTACCTGTGTTTCAAGAACTGCTTTGCTGCTGGTCCGTGCGGTGCTGTTTGCCAAGCAAGGTAACAAGGAGCTCCATGTGAGCAGCATTTTGGCCGACCAGCCTTTACGGGAGGCAGCGGTGCCTTCTTTTATGGCTGCATGCTGAACATTTTCTCCACAGGCAGAACAGAAAATGTGGCTTTGATTTTTTTTTCCACCATGTCTTAAATGCCAAAATAAATTTATGAAAAAGTTAAATTTGTAAGGCTCTTCATGAAGGGTTGACAAAACTGCTGCCTTCCATCTTCATGCCCCCAGAAAGGCTAAACCTTCATCTTTACGTTGGATTCCAGAATGAGATAGGTTTGCTCAGCAGAAGTCTTTTGGCTGAGGGAAAAAATACAAAATTAAACCATTTCCTGCATGAGAAAAAGCAAACCATTGCTGCCTTTATAGTTCATTCCGTTTATTAAGACTGCTGGGCCAAGATTTATTTTTAATGAACTCTGATCAGTCACAGCCAGTGATTTCACAATTCATGTTAGTACTGTAGGCATTTGTTGCCCTGCGAACAGCTCATTTGCTTATTTTCTGGAAGATTTTTTTTTGTCTGCCTTGAAATTGGTCCCACAGACCTCTATGGGATTTTCAGGCTAAGTATGTTTGTTCCCATGGATAGAGGCCATATGTCAGAATCCTTTATTGTTACCAAAGACAAAAAAAACCTTCTCTCTTTCATTCTGGTGAGGACTTTCTTTTTTTTTTTTTTTAATGTTTACTGTGCCTTGACATCCTGTCGCACTAAACCATACTTTATCCTTCTATTTTCTCTAATGGGCATATGTGTGTAAGGGAAACCACACATTTACAGATGGGAAAAGATAACACATAAATCAAACTCCATGCCAAAACAGAGACAGTCATAATGAAGGTTGTAGAACCACGTATCTGCATTATATTCTTCTTTTTTTCTTTTTTTTCCTTTTTTTAAAGAAATTTGAAGTAGAAAATAATCTGCTGTCTTTAACCCAAAAAAATCTCAAAAAGCTATTTAAAAGCCTTTCACTAGAACTGGAGCTTTAAGGTCGCCTGTTAAAATGTCAAACTGTGTATATTAAAGAGTGCCAGCACAATAATGAACCAAACTGCCCATTTTTTCTTGAGTTTCATTGTTGCTTTTTCCCTCATAAGCATTTCTAAAATATTTTAGAAAAGCAATGAATGGCTTGTCAGGAAATACACTTCAGGATGTGCATGCTTCAGGTGGTCTAAGCAAATTATAATGGCACAAGGGCACATTGTTTCACAGTCACATATTTAGCTTAATGGTATAGATTATCCCTCCCCACAAAAGTCAGGCTTGGAGAGACAAGTACCCCAGGACTTGTAACTCTGTCAAATCTTAGGCAGGCAAACAAGTTCTTCATCCATCCCCAACCGAGGGTTTTTTTTCAAGTTTCTTTGTCAAGACACAACACAGAACAGGTTTCATCTTAGGGCTCAGGTATTTCTTTAAGAAGAGATTCTTGCCAAACTGCACCTGCTGCTTCTCCTTTGCCTGCTTTTGTTCTGATATTGCCTTGTCTTACTTGAGAAACCATGGTCGTTGAATCATTCAACACTACAACTGCTGTATTTATGTCACTCTCCATATTTTAATCCCCTTGTTCCCTGTCTCATGTCCATGTCCACTCGGCTGGGAGTCAGCCGCAAGAGCAGCAGTAACAACCAGTGGTGCACCCCTGGCTATTATAAGAAGGGGGACTGGATCGACACCTGCATTACTCTTCTTTATGTCTATGGGGAGGCTAGATCTATGCCACGGAGTTGTAGCCAAGATAGGAATTTGGAGGATGCTGGAGCTTTAACATCCTCTGCCCTCAGAGTTTAGTCAAATATATGTTTGTGCCACAATATATTTTAGCATTAATAATGCTGACCAGTTCTGCAGATGACAGGTATCTATTAGTGATTTTAGTAAAATGTCAGGGAATGTGACTGTAGTCCTAGGCTCTCTGTAAGGAGCCTGGCTTCAAGGAAACCTAAGGCTGAGACTGGTCCCCTCCGCACCTGGGAGTTCCCCCTTGAGGTTGGAACAGGCTGGAAGAGCCACAGGCACGTTGGGAGTGGAGGGAATTTGGCAATTTGCCAAATTATCTGAGCTGTGCTTGAGGTCTGGCCGCATCTTTGTGGGTCGAGTTGTGCTCTGCCTTCAAAATCTGACGAACTCCCTGAAAGGCAGATTACACAGATTGTCCAGATGAAACTCAGACATCAGTTTTAGTTTATGATACAGGCTTTGTGCTAGTTTACTTTTATCTAATACACTACCAGATTAGTTGATTTCTGCTACACTGATTTATAAAGAAAATAAAAATTACCCCTCAAAATACTCAAAATCTCATGTAGCAAAATTATTTGCATGGCAAAAACTTATTAAATACCTAGATCCATCTATCTAAAACACTAATATTTGCTTTTGCATGCTAGGACTCTAGCACTTCAGAAATTTGAAAAAAAAAACTTGCTGGCAGCAGAATGCACAGCCATACCTGTACCAGAGAGAATAACACTTTTTTCGGACACCAAGTCAGGCAGAATCCCATGCTCTGCTCTTTAACATCAGTGTTTGAGGAGATCACTTGATAGGGTTCTGATTCGTTCTTACGTTGCTCTAATTAAACATAGATATATCTCAGATATGGATTTTTTTTCTTTCTTAGAATTCTAAGATGTTTCATGCTTACTCTTGTGGCAAAATCTACATTTTTCTCTAAAGTTTCAAATGGCTTTAATCAAGAAAAGATTGCTTTAAAAATATTAAAATAAACACTAAAAATTGCAGGCTGAGAATTTGCTCCAGGTGCCAAATCTCCAGCTGTAGCCACAGTGTAACCAGATGTCCGGGGGCAAAAAAAGAGGATGACTACTTTTGCTTAGCAGGATTCCAAGACTTACTCTGCCTCACTGCTCCAAAAAAGCCAAACAATATATGGCAAGGGTAAAAAACACTGTCATTTTAGGGACTTATCTTTTCCAGGAATAGCCTGTTTAGTCTAGGAGTGTAGAATGACCAGGAAAGATTAATAAAAAAAAATGAAGCATTCCAGAATATGAAATGTCATTGCTAAGTTAAGGAATAGCCCTCTAAATATTTTCTCATATGGGTTCCCCCTGTAAGTTCGACAACCTCATTACTCTCCTCTAAGAGAAAGGGCCAAATCCCACCTTGGTCAAAGAACTTTCAGTGATACCTGGATTGTTTATACCTATGATCATTTCTGAAATTGGGAAATTAACAGAGAATACAAGTCATACGGTAGGCAATAACATCTGATTTGGAAATATGGACATTACTGCCTCTTCTCCCAAAACTAATGGTGAATGTTTTATACCTGAATGAAACCTTGATTAGCAAATACTGCATTTTAGTCAGTGAAAGAATAGTCAAAAAAAGAAAAAAAAAAAAAGGATGCACTACATGCTGTAAAAAAATCATCAAATTTGTATTCTAAGGGTTCATATCTCTATTTTTTTTTTTTTAAGAAGAGGTTTTGGATACAGACTGAGGTTAAGTCATATCCCTCCAGTTTTCACCCAGATGCTTAACTTTATTTATAGAAGAGCAGAAAGGATTGTAAACTTTTCAACAAAGTTCCGCTAAATTTTAAAAGTGTTACAAAACAGCTGAGTCTTGGATGGTTTGGAAAAGAAAAATCACAAATATGAAAATATCTTATATGAAACATGTAGATCTGTTTTAAAATAAACATTGCAATAAATTCAGCACTGCGGCTGTTGAACAATTTACTAGACTTCATTTCCTCCACTATCAAATGAAATTGTTTACACAGGACAATTAGTTTGAGGCTTTGCAAACAAAACAAAAAGAGTGCAAAACTGTTTTCTTTTTTCACCCCTTTTTCAAAGTATTGCCTGCCTATTAGTCTCACTGAAATCCATAGGAACTTACAACCGTTTTAATGTTTCCTGTTGCCTTTTGTCTTCACTTTTGCAACTTTCTGCACTATTATTTACCTCGTAATATCACAAGGGACATTAATTAAGGCTTTAGGCTCTGCTACTTGCCAAGTTTTAGAAACATACATAAAGATGAGAAGCTCATTTGCTTAAGGGCACATTCTCCAGTCATAGACAAGTTTAAGGCTGATCTATTGTGGAAACACTAGCACAGAAGAGCACTTTTGCAACAGAAATTTCACCACTTGCTGTTTTTCTATACCACGACAATAATTTATTATCCTATTCTTTCCTAGCTTTTGTCTTAACACTTATTTTTAAAATGGTCAGACAAGCTCCAAATGCCTGCAAGGCTACAATCATCATTTATTTGTGGCTTAATCCTAGAAACCTCATTCAGGCAAAACTCCCGCTGATCCTGGGAGATTTTGCCCAGCAGGAATTCAGGATCTTCCCAGAGCAGGCAACTGAACAGTTTTCATAAGGAAATTCCTCGCCATCAGCACTGCTGGCTGAGTATGATCTCAGCAAGGGGATCCTCACCCGGAAACGGGGGCTCCAGTTTCCAAAAGGAAGACCCAAGGCAGCATTTCTGCCCAGAAGAAGAGGGATCCAGCCCCCAAATCGGGGCACCAGTGTAGCACCAGGAACCCTGCAGGGTCTCAGTTCTGAAAAGCCCAGCAAATCTACAAAACGTAGCCTGAACAAGCGGCCCCGTACCTGTGTCATACCTGCCTCCCTATCTCAGTATCGCAGTCGGGAGCTGTACAGTCCACGTTCAAAAAGAACTGGTTTCAGCAGACCACAGACTGCTCCAGCTGTGTGTGTGGTATGTTAGCAGACTCAAGAGGTCTTCCTGGATATTTGTTCAACATGGATCCCTAATAAATGTTGGGAATACGAGGTAGCAACTCACCTCTGAAGGAGCACAACCAAACAGCCCCAAGCTGTAAAGCATTTTACCCTTNACAAAACGTAGCCTGAACAAGCGGCCCCGTACCTGTGTCATACCTGCCTCCCTATCTCAGTATCGCAGTCGGGAGCTGTACAGTCCACGTTCAAAAAGAACTGGTTTCAGCAGACCACAGACTGCTCCAGCTGTGTGTGTGGTATGTTAGCAGACTCAAGAGGTCTTCCTGGATATTTGTTCAACATGGATCCATAATAAATGCTGGGAATACGAGGTAGCAACTCACCTCTGAAGGAGCACAAACAGCCCCAAGCTGTAAAGCACTTTACCCTTCCTAAGGGAATGTCTACACTTCAGCATACTGTCCCCTAAACCTGCTCTGTGGCCTTTGGTCAGGTTAGGCAGTGATATAAAGCATGCTGCAGAAACAGGATAGAGAAAATACAGCTGGTATCTGAAAATAGCCTACTGTCCTGTGCACGTTTCATGTTGTGTGCTACTCAATAAAGACCTAGCAGTAAAGTAAGTAAAGAAAAGGAAACACAAAGCAGCAGCTGGCAAGGGGTAGCTGCAGGTAGTTTCACTTTCCATTTCCTAGTTTGCTTGTAGAGAAGCCAAAAAAATGGGTATCTGGTGTCTCAGCTGGCACAGGGACACTGACAGAGGGCCCTTTGAGCACAGCTGTTGACATCCATAAGCAGATGACTGGCATAAAATATTGTTCTTTGCTCTGCTAGAGACAGGTACTTAGATCTATATGCAGAATCAGAAAGCTTCTTAAACTTGCAAAAACTCTGTGCAAGACCTTCCTAGAAAGATCAGTCAGACCCCTGTCCCTATTTCTGAAAGAACATTCTTTCTTTGTTCCTTTTCCACATTTAATAGATTACTTGCCCCACCGAGGCCAGTTCTGCTTAAATATTCATTTTGTTTCCTTTATACAGTATGTCAGATACCTGGAAGGTGAACCACATCAAATGAAAAACAACTACAACAACAACAAAATGTTTTAAGCATGATTAACTGCCTTCTCTATCTGCAGTTTTAGCAATCAAATGAAAGTAGTCTACCGCCTCTGTGCTCAGAGCCTTCAAAGCAATTTGTGCATAAGTAGATTTCTTTTTCTTTACAATGTAATGGTACAGGAAATTGAATTTAATTGAAATTACTCCGTGAAAGACAGATTATACCTCACAAAGCTTACTTGGCAGTGTTGTCATCACTAAGTTAAATTAGCAGCTTAACTTCGTAATTGGGAACTCTGCCATCATTAGCTGTAGAGGGTGACAAACCCAGATATAAATAGCATTGGGGCTTTTCATCTTTTTTTCTGAGCAATTTATTATAGGCATACGATTATAGACCATCAATCTCCTGAAAATTCTGCAGTAGTCACAGAATAGTCAGGGAAGTCCTGATTGCACTACTGCCTACTAAATGCCAGCACCTACTGGTACAAGGTACTAGGTCTGAATGTCTTAGTAGGTGGGTAAAACAGACGAAGCTGAAATTGAGGAATCTGAAAGAGTCTTGCAGCTGTGACAGCAACATGCTTGTGGTTGGAGGCAAGTCTGTTCAGACTAACTAACATGGAGCAATTTAAAATCAGTGAAATCGTAGCTGGGAAACAGGAGATTTTGCAGTTGATAGCTGGAATTGCCAAATTCCCATATGGAGATGAAGCTCTCTTTTGAGTGTCCCAAGCTGAGCACCAACATCACTATGAGCTATGATGTTATTATAATCAGTTATTAAGTATAAAGTCATATAAAACACCTGCATGGACAGATGGCTACATACATACAAGTGTTTGCAGATCTACCTTATGGAACTTCTAACAGGTTCATATGGTAACAAGTCACTATGACATTTGATTTAAACCAAACATGAACAACCGAAAGCCTGTTGATCAGTCCTAGACACCTACAGTACTGGCGAATGTAGTTGTTCGGGTGAAGAACCTTCCAGGCCCAAGAGGACTTACAGGGACTTACATTTAGCAACTAAAGTATATGTACAACCAAGTAGAGAGAATTGCAACTACTCATATGTGAACTGACAGAGCTCTGAGATGGATCTTTGTGTAATAAAATAATAATATTTGTGCTCTTAAGTAGGCAGAAAGCAATTTCATTTCTTTTTAGCACTTTGTGGTAATTGTAGCAAAGCAGTTTCTTGGCTTTGGATTTGCTTTTAAAAGCCAGTGGTCTCCAGTCACTGCTCCTGTCCAGTTAGATTATCTTTTATTGTGTAAGGGTACATAACTATTTGCAAAACAAACGGAAATTCATCTACTAGCACAGTTAGAAAAAAAATAGCAACACAAACTCTGCATGTGTTGAGAATCTCTTTCATCAATCCACCCTCTTCTCTTGGACTCTGACCAATTAAATAATACAGTACATCAGTCTTTTTTCAAAAAACAATATAAGTCTTGCAATGTGTAGATGGCTTCTGGGATTTGAGGCTATTTACTACAGTTTTTGAAATGTTAAGACAATGTTTATGTAAATTAAAATGCTTATTTAGGTTACTGCTGTCAAGTACACAGTGAGAAATGTTTTACATTTATACATGACCTTAAGCAACAATAGCAGCAGAAATTACCAGCAGCCAGCATTTGGTATAGGCATAAAATGCTACATAAATCTAAAAAACAATAGTCCAGCTTCTGCTTAGGGACCACCTGGTGCTCTTGATTACTCAGCTTTAATTCCCATTGGAAACACAGAATTTTGCTCTTAGACTTTGATTTTATACTATGGTAATTAAACCTCAGCAGGTTTTCTGGGAAGTTGCAATGCTATTTCATGTCATCACTGACTTCTTTTACACAAGGTTTCTGTTTATATATTTTGAGGCAGAGATTAGGAACTTTTTTGGAGTTTCAATATAACTTAAAATTATCCAATACCATAAATCCAATTAATTTATGAAAATAAATGAATTAAACTTCATCTTACCTTCACTAGACTACAGTAATGTTGCAGGGCAGCAGGTCATACAAAATAAAGTCACTGTTGCATCGGAGAAAGGCGTGAGGTTTTCTTTCTTTATCAAAGGACTTGCCTAGATGGGAACAATAAAAGCAATTAATCTAAATTAATATTTTCAGGGGACTATAAATTTCTTTTAAGCCCTGAGCAGACAGTGTTGTTCAGAATTAAAGCAATCATCATTCAATTTAATTCAATTAAGAAAGTGTGGGAGCAGTAACTATGGGATCTTCTGCATCCTCCCAGCCCTGAACTGCTCTCTGCAGAGCAATGTGCATCACGCTCTTCTGATTTACTCCAGGCAGGTTTTTGCACCAGGCATCAGCTGCAGAGCATGAGGCCATGGATGCACATTGACTTGTGCGCCTGCAGCATGCTGTACACAGACCTTCTTCCTGGCCACCTTGTTCCTGGCCGCTTCTTGCTGCTCTTGCCCCAGTCAACCACCTGGGCAAAATGATCATGCTAAAAACTAACATACCAAAAAAAAAAAAAAATCCCCCCCAGAGAGATCAGTTCTGCAGGTCACAGTAGACAGACCCATAAACGTGCTGCTGGCACCATCAGCCACAGAGTGCACAGGAGAAGGAGGAGCTGTGGCAGAGTGAAGCAGGCGCTGCTTCCACGCCATTGCCGGAGTAGCAGGAGTCTTTCCAGCCTAGTGCCATTCTGTTTTCATTCCAGCGCTTCTATTCATAATCCCTATGTCACCACACCCCTCTTGACATGTATTTATTCTTTGTATTCTCTGTATTTATTTGCACAGCCACACCTCCAGTTATCATGTGGCATTTCTCTAGAGACCATGCCCTATGGCAGATGACTTTCCTGTGGAGCTGATTTGTATCAAAAGCATCTCCTAAAGGCATGGCAGTATGCGTGCCAACGTAAGCACGACATCTCTTCTTGACCTATGGAGCGCTTGCTACGCAGACATTGCTTCATAACCCACCACTCGGACACTCCTACTCCAAGGCAATGGAGCTGTGTACCTGGGCTGTGTAGCCTCAGGGTCTGCCGAGAGCTCGCTTACTGCCCCAAATAAATTATATTGGACTGGATGGTCCAAAGGAATAGGTTTGTCAGGACACAAGCCATTACACTCAGAGGACAAGATAGTTCATAGGATATAATGGTAACAGTCTTTGGCAGGAAATAGCTTCTCCACACAGCCAGCTGCAAGCTGTGATTTGTCAGAAAAGAAACATTTTATATAATAGGTAATACATATGTACATGTATATGTTTCTGCAGACAGGTATGTATTTTCACAAACACACACAAACACGTACTTTTATGTATAGGCCAACAAGCAAAATAATTGAATTACCTACAATGCTAGAAGTTCTCATAATTCTCAGAGTGTTACATATATAGCTATGGACACGTCCTCTAGCATCACAGACCATTTTCTCTCCTTAAAAGTAATCATTACATCATTCAAGATACAGTATGATCAGAAAACTGATGCTTAGAAGAAAATGGAAAAGTAAGGCCATTTAATATCCATTCCCAAGAGAGGTCCACTGGATTAGAAGTATTTAAATAAGTTGTCAAAAATTTTCTAAGAAAATGGCACCTCCCAAAGAAGGTATTTTATAAAGCTTTAGTCAGGAAATACATTCTGCAGTTATTAAACAGTGTTGACGGAACAGATTCTTTGCCATAAGGTTGGTCAAGCAACGTAGTGCGCTGCCTAGGAGAGATTTTGGGGACAGACCTTGGACCATCTCCTGCCTTGAGCAGGAGACTTGACTAGTTCACCCTGTACTTTTTGTATGATTCTCTGATTTTCACCTGCCTTTCTGAATTACTGCACTGAAGAAGCATATAGTTTATGCTGGCCATATTGCAGGCTTTTAGGACTTAGAAAGTATTAAGCTCTTTTTGCAGCCCTTAGTAGTGACCAGCATACTTTAGAGCTTTCACGGGATCCAAAAGGATTCCTGCTGTCTCTTGTCATCTAATCTCACACTTAGCCATGTCTAATTTATTACTTTCTGGCTAGCAACAAACTGAAGGATGAGGACCTCACTGAAGTGGTACAAGTTTGTGTAACTCACAGTCCCACTGAAACACATTGAAAGGAAGCTGGAAGCCAGCCACTTAGAAGAAAGTTCAGCTGCTTCAGCATCCCTTTCAGAAAAATGGATGGAAATACATGCACCACTCTGTCCCTCTCTTGCTCTCTCCAATGGTCTGGATGTAATTTGAGCGGCCTGATTCACCATCTGTCCCACTCCAGTTTTATGTATCAAATATATGATACCGAAGTCAGTGGAACTCACTCTTCAAAATCCTCAGAATATGTCGGTGGGAGCACTGTGAGGATTGCTGCAGTGCCTACGTGAAAGCTTGAAGGGCTGGGAAGGGTCCTGGCTGCGGTCCTGGCTGTGTTATTCTTGGCTCAGTGTGACCTTCAGCTTTGTAAAAGTCTTTTGCATTCCTTTCTCCTTTCTACACTTGAAAAGGTTCTCCCTCCAAAATGCTGAGGATTTATTTTTCTGCTCTATTTCCTGGAATATCTACAAGCCCCATTCAGTAATCATTTAAGATCACAGACCTGTTTACATAGAACTGCTCTGCTTGCTGTTGTGACTTCAATATATCACTGTGTTTCTCTTTGCACCTATTTCAGAAACATATCTTACTTGAGGGAAGGCTGACTGGCTTCAGATTAACATGCCATGCCAGGCCTGTTCTCACCTATTTCACACACAAGCTATACAGCACGGGAGGGCTTGGGGGATGCCACAGACCCCTGAGTGCACCAGAAATGTTTCCATCCTGCTGAGCAAACACTGCTGAACGGCTGAAAGGTGGGAGGCACCTACCTCAGCCCCTCTTTACCTTCTTCCATTGAGGCTCTTCTGTTTTTTTACCTCCTGATCTTGCTACACTTTAGAATTTCCCATCTTTCATGTTCTACTTGTGCAAATAAACAAGAGATAATATGAATGCTAATTCATTTAGCAAAATTTAGTCTTGGCAATAAAAAAGGCCATTTCCAAAAACTTCTGGCAGTAAAACAAACAGGGAGAAAATAAAAAGGATGAAATACCTTTTTTTCCCTGAGTTTTCAAGTTTTCCTTTGATCTTTCTGGAGCTAATTTTTATCTAGGACAGGCAAAGAAAACTCAGCTGCAAAGTGAAGGGAATTACTCAGCTAAGTTTGCGTAGTGATTTTATATTTTACAATATTTTACAATAAAACATTATATAATTCAAAGTAGAAAAAGTCTGCTATACTTCAAACATCATGGTGTCAAAGAAAGAATAATTTCTATTTCCCTACAATGTAGCAGCTATTCATTCTGTCCTACTCTAGCAAGAAATCCAATGGTTCAGTAACAGCCAAGAAACTTCTGGCTTGCACGTCACCACATAAGCAGGAAATTCAAATAATAAAATCTAATCCTGTAATAAAAAAGAAAGAGCGAGAGAAAATAAGAAAAGAATATTTGCAGCTCTGAGAAAGGAAGAAAAAATACACAAAATTACATTGCCTCTTTTGCACCTGTGAAACCCAGTGGCAAAATCATGTACACTATAGTTTTTCCCTGCCTAGGGGACCAATATACTTTAGCTTTCTCTTATTGACAGTGATTGTTATAATAATCTCCTTTTTCACGTACTCATAACTTTCTGGAAAAACAATTTACTTTAGGGATTCAAATTCTTTAAATCTGGCCCCAGTCCAGAGACATTTCTGGAAATTTGAACAAGATGCTGTCAAGTAATTCTGAATTATATGTAGATATCTGTCAAAGCACACAGTGCTTTGATTTTTTTTTCTCTCTCATTCACAACTTAAAGCTAGCTAATTTTTTTTATCATACAAGTTCTCTCCTATGACTATATACTTTCACAGGCAAATAAATCAGCTCTTCTCAAATGATTTGAAAATGATTTCTTTTATGTGTAGCACCACAGTATATTATTAGAAATATTCAATAGGTAGTGTTAGAAGCTGTCTGTGTTGGAAAATCCATCTTCCCGGAGGCATGCTGATACAGAAAGTCACCGAATCCCAGAATGGCTGAGGTTGGAAGGGACCTCTAGAGATCATCCAGTCCAACCCCCCTGCTCCAGCAGGGACCCCCAGAGCACGTGGCACAGGGTGGCATCCAGGCGGGTTTGGAAGATCTCCGGAGAAGGAGACTCCACAGCCTCTCTGGGCAGCCTGTGCCAGGGCTCTGTCACCCTCACAGGAAAGAAGTTCCTCCTCACATGGCGGTGGCACTGCCTGTGTTTTAATTTGTATCCATTAGCCCTCGTCCTGTCACTGGCCACCACCGAGAAAAGTCTGGCCTCAAAGTCCACCATGAAATGTTTTTCAACTGTAAAACAAAGTTGGCTAAAATAAGCAGAAAAGAAATAAATGTCACACCTCATTTTTAAAACAAAAAAAAATCAAAATAGTCACCACCTATGATATTTCAAAAACACTGTAATGAAGGCCTATGTTCAAACATATACAGGCCTTCATGTAGCATGAGTACTGAAAAAATACTTGCTGGTAGCTTAGTCACAAGGCACCATGTTGTTTATGGAACACAGGATTTAATCGGTTTTCTTGAAGGAGCTTGCAATAACTGGAGACTCTTCCTGCCTGCCGAACTGGTGACATTGGTGGCTACAGGGGCAGGTGTCCACCTAGTCTACAAGAATAGGTGTCCAAATTCCTATAATCCATCTTCAAGGGGGCTGTGAATAACGAGGTGAGACCATGACCTTCCTGCATGGTTCCAGGAGTATTTTGTTTCATGGTCTGGGGCTTTGTCTGCTCCATCCTGGGTCCGTGGGGCCAGTGCAGAGCCTGGGGCAGAGCCGTGCTGTAGAGCTCTGAGGTGAGGGGGTCCTCACTGCGGCCCCCGGCCACAGTTATTCACAGGAAAATATGTCCCTGGTGCCAGAGCTGGAACCCTACTTTTGCTACAAATGCCTTGTGATCTTCCATGACCGCAAGTGGCCAAGTCCTTAGTTTTAAATTTCATCCATAAGTTGGGACAGGTTCACCAGATCAAAAAGAGGAGAAGGGAGAGGGCCAGGATGCCTGGGAAAACTAGCCCTTAGAGAAGAAAAGGTTTCCAATTCCCCATGGACCGTCTGGCTTTGTGCTTTGAATGCCACTCATATAAACTGGTCGCCTGCTGTAGCTGTATCTGCTATAATTGCAGCAGATTGCAATTTCAGAACCATCTCCCACATACATACCCTTTTATTATGGCATATAGGCAGAGCATTTCCAGTAATTTAGGGGCAGCTAAAACCTCCTGTTCCTTGGAAGCTGCCTTCCCTGTAGTAGTTTATGCTGCATCACTGGAGCAATATAACCAGAATGAAGTACCGAGGTTACTATGTTGGAACTTGATGTCACTAGCTATAAGATCCTACTTGGCATTTAAAAAACCCCAGTCTGTTAAAATCCAAAAATGAAATACACAGAGTGGTGCTCAAAGTCCAATAAAAAAACCCACTGTGTTTTTGTTTCTGTCATTGAACTACAATGTCAATTTGACAAACATAGATTCTGTCTAGCCCACTAAAGACTTGTGATATATAAGATTTTTCTTAGCATCCTTTGAAGTAATGACTTGTTTTTAAGAAAGAGCAGGTTCTTTTCCATATTCCTTCATAACAACTTGAAAGTCAGCCTGATTCATGGGAAAAGAGGCCCCGGGGGAGCAGCTCGAGGCCGCCAAATCATGGTTGATCTCAGTGCCACTAACTCCCGTGTTGCTGAGTGTTTTTTTCCTAGAAGCACCTGCTGTTGAAATAAATTGTCTTTCATTAAAACAAAGTAAATTGTCAGCTTTTGTGGATTTGGAAATAATCTTGAGAGTCTGAAGTGGGTACAGAAACCTTGAGGCAAATAAAAAGAAAACATCTGTTTTGATTCTCATGAAATGTTAAAGCAATCCCATGATTTCTTAGGATATGCTTCACGAGTTTTGCTCTCAAGTGACTGGCAGTACTGTATTCTTTCCCTAACTATAGCAGGGCTTCTCTTTCTCATTTTTTCATTGCAATACGTCATTCTTTGATAAAGACTCAGCTTTGAGGGCTATGTGATTATAAGAGAATTTGAGGGGTTTTCCTTTCCCTTCCCCATCATTACAAAAAAATCTTGAAAATATAAATTCTAAAATCTGGGATGTGAAGGCAAAAAAAAGGTGCTGCTTTTTTTTTTCCCTCTGTACTTACACATCCGTAACTTTTTGGAAAGCCAGCTGATATTTTTTGTATCTCTGAGGTGAGAGATTATTGCTAGTTAGCACCCAAAGGAGGAATTTTTTGTTTTTTTAATAGTGCCTTGAAAATAGAAAGCTCTGATTGCCAACAGTGCCACATATTGTTTATACTTTTATATCTGTTTATTATTTTTGTTGCAGTAGGGCCAGGAAGGCTGCAGCAATCACAAGCCTATTTCACTGGTTAGTACACGCAACACAAGGCAGCCTCTTCTGTAAGTACCCCGTGCCCTAACAGGATTGCCCCACTCAGTTTGTTCAGTTAAAGTGCATGGTTTTACTTTTCTTCGTTAGTGCAGAAAACACAAATTGTATTTTCTCTTCCAATGAGCCCCAGAATGCTCAGAGGGGGTGTGTTTTCAGCAAGGAGAAGTGAACTGTGGCCTCATCGTCTGCTACAAGGGGCTCTCCGGGGATCTCTGAGGTCTTGTTCCTGGTGGGGACGATATGTAGGGAAGGACAGAGCAGGGCAGAGCAACATTTTGACGTGTGCTGTGTACTCCCTGGCCAGGCTTTTTATCCTCCTGCAAGTGTTAGGTACACACAAGAGCAGCATAATTCAGAGTATATTCAAGGTATCGCAGAATCCACCAGCAATTAAGGTAGTGCCTTGGCCTCCTGTGGCCAGTGCGAGCTTCCCCATCAGTTTCAGTGGGGTAATCAATGATAGCTCAAACACGCCATACAACCTTTGTGTCCTGAGGGTGAAAGCCAGGCTTCCCTCTTCTCGCCGCTCCCTTAAAAATAAATACAAGTGAGGAGGTCTAGACAACAGAAAACCAATAACTGTCCCCCCTGAAACGTGGAACCCAGGTGGGAACCTGCAGTGTGATAGCACTATTGATTTCCAGACCAATCCTAACCAAGTTTCACAAGACCTTGCAGCTGCCAGACATTCCGCTCCGAACCATTCCTAGCTGCTGGGCTTAAGACTAGGGAGCCGATAATGCGGAGCTGCTGCTACGGACTGTCCTCTGCCCAGCGAGGAAGATATTTATTTATAGAAAAGCCTTTGAACACGCCACTACAGTTTACAGTAGTAATAACAAGTTACTCTGAATCAAAGAGTAGTAGGGTGTAGCACAGCCATGCATTATATACCCTATTGTAAATGGGCTCTGAGGGAAAGCTTGTAATTTAGGGAGGTTTCAATGGCAAAACCTGGGTCATTGTAACGGATACTTTTTCTTAGTTATTTTTATGGACTGGGTACAAAGAAATACTGGCCTGAAGAAGACAGACAGCGTGCGTTTCAATTCAACCTTAGTTAGCTATGAAACCTCCTGGAGTTCAATCCCCCTTGGCCAAATATTTGTTTTAAGATTAATTGTTCACACAGGAACTGAACAGCAACTCGCTGCATGTGAAGGTCCTTTTAGAGGAGATTTGTGTTCCTCCCTAGGACTCCTCTCTGATGTGTTGCTGGCTCTCTCATCTCTTCTGTCACCTTCAGGAAGCAGGATTCAAATAGGAACCAAGGAAATGACTTTTCTGTTTGTTTGTTTAAATTTTACCCACATATTGATGTTGATTTTAGGTTTAATGCTGCGGCAGAGCTGCAGAGGCCCCTTCCAAAACATTTGTTGTGCTGGGCAGCTCTGCTGCAAGCACTTGGCGGGCAGCATATTCCAGTGTGCAGCCCGAAGGGACAGCTGGACATCCCCGTCCCCATCCATAGGGTGCATGCAGCACCCCACATGTTGGGACACAGGTTTGGATGCTCAGGGCAGTGCAGTTTATGGCATCCTACACTTCCACCAAACATAAAATCTAAGTTCTTGGGGCCGTATAGTCTTTACAGCCTGGGATATTCTCTCTTGTCACGGGAAGCCATATCTTAAACTCCGTTCTGGTCAAACAAGCCCTGCCTGCTCTTGTTCTAGTTCCAGGGTTGGCATCTCGGGTTTCTCTTAAGCTGCTCATTTTTCACTCCCTGTCTTCCCCACACAGAGGATAAGTATCACAGGCTATTTCCTTCTATAAAACTTCAGCTGTAAATAAACCTGCCGTCACGTGCACGGCCCACGAGGTGTGCGGGATGCGGAATCCTCTTCAGGAGGGCTCTGCTGCGGGTGGAATCCAGCCTGCAGCTCCACAGCACTGGTGAACATGCCCCTTCACTAATGATGTCAGTGCTCAAAAATGAAAGAAACAACCAGCCAAAGCTAAACTCAAGCATTAGAAACCAAGATATGTAAAATAAAGGCTTCACTGAGGCAATAAAATATTTTCAGGTTAGCATCACTGAATAGGAAATTAAGTATGAACACACAGTACAAAACTGTTTTTTTGTCACTAAAAATGAATTCTTTTCAAAAGAATTTAAGGTCTTCTCATCTTGCTCTGTTTACTACTAAATTATATGCCACCCACAGTACATCCAAATTCTATCTACATAATATTCCTCAGTTTTCTTATTATAATTTCCTGTTGACATCAAATGATAACTATGAGCTGGAAGAGAGTGAAGAGGTGATTTAAGAAGAACAAGATAATGATCTTCCTTTGCTTATAGATTATGTTGATACACTAAACAAATTAATAAAATAAAAGGAAGTAGCATCATTACCATTACCTTTAGTTGCCTTTGTGTTTTATACAATTCTTTGTAGCCCTTATTCTCTGTCTTTCAACAGCCTCATGATTCCCAAGACCAAAATGAGATTTTACAGCCTGAACTCCAATGCAGTTAAAAAAGTTATACACTTTTCACATGATTCAGAATAAGCTGTTGACATCTTATATAGAGGTTTTGAGGCATTGTTTTTCTTTTAGGAGGGATGCACAGTGCCAGGCCTGTATTGAGTGTCATGAGAACCAAATACTGAGGAACTCAATAAGTGCTTACCTACACATGACACTGGTTACAAGGGAAAATGTCACCAATAAGTATTTAGTGTTTTATACAAATAGGAGTGTAAGGGACATATATGCTATGGTGAGCCCAGTTCTCATTTACTATAAATCACTCCTTCATTGCTCTGCAAATCAACCTTCCTGCAAATATTAGTCTTGCATGAGAGTTAGGCTCCTCATACCAACACAAAACAATTAAATAAATACATTCTAGACAATATTTAATAAATATGACATCTTTTCAGATAATAGCCAGACAGTGACCCTTGGCCACTCTCCCTAGCATGCCTAACTGCTCTATGGCAGAGCACATCAGTACTAGTGCTCACTTTTGTGGCAAAAGACAATTTAGTTCTATTTACTGCATTGAAGAAATGAATTGCTGGTCCAATTTTGCATCCGCTAAATAGAGCCATGACAAAGCGCTGCAGCAGCTTCCACTGCAGCGGCTTCCACTGCAGCAGCACAGTGCAAAAGCTCCGTGTGGCAGTCCCTGCCATGGTGGCTCCTGCAGAAGGTCAGAAATGCTCATGTGATATAGGTGCTCAGAACCAAAAGCCAGTGTATCTGATCCTGCTATTTCTAGACTTTCTCTTATTTTAGAGTATTCTTAACTCTTTTCTAAGTTATAAATTAATAATCTTACCATCATGCAGTGATATCTGGAGTTTTCCAAACCACAGTCCATTTGTGCAGAGCAGGAGTTAAAAGACCATTGCAAATACTGTCTCTGACTAAGTTTCACATACCAGTCTGCTAAGGTCTCCCTTTTTTAAGCACTTCAGTTTAACACCAAATACATTATTCATACAGTCCTAGTACAAACAGTTCAATTTGCACTAGCAGTCATTCAACAACACTTCTCTCAGCTGAACACTGATATTATATAAACACATGATGCGACTAGAAAGAAATTTCTAGCAAACAATGCTGGTCCAAATGATAATACCAGTTATTCACAAGAAAACTTTGAAATGCTGCCCTTTTCCCCCACAGTCTTCTTAGATCAAGAAAAAAGTACAGAGAAAAAGTGTACATGCAAAGATGTGTAGTGCCCTGATTTTGGAGTAGCTAGAAACTCTCTGTGTGAAATGTGGGTTTTATTTAAAATAATTTATTAGTGCAGCTGTAGTTTTCACATAGATGTAATTACTCCTGAGCTTTGTTTTCAGAAAGTAGTATTTCATGGCTATCATGTTGGTGACAGGATCACAGGTATCCCAGTGAGAAATACTACCTTTAAACTCGAGAATTTCAAAAAAATGTGTCAAAATCAGACACAGTTCCTGGCCAAGCCCATGACTGGAGCTGATCCAAATACAAAAACAAGAGCAGCTCAAACCATGCCACTGTTTCCTGCCTTTGTGGGCGAACGTGGCTGCCTCTACCTGCCCTATGTTCCTAAGGGTGGAGAGATTTTCAGTGCTTCCTTGCCTTGCCTTCCTTCCCTCATTAGAGGCTCCCGACAGCGCCTCAGGGCAGGCAGGGCTCTGGCCTGCGGCTGAGTCGGAAATCGAAGCCCGTCCACGTTATTTATCTCCGGCATCTGCACGGGGAGAGCCGCGTGGCTAGGCTGGATGGAGACTGTTAATTTTTAACCCTGCAAAGCGCAGTGGAGCAGAGCTGAAGTCACCACGGAGGACGGTAAGTGCAAACAGCATCTTTCAGCGCTGGGCTGGCCTCTGGCAAGGGTGCAGCACCGCTAACAACGCTCCTCGGGAGAACCCTGCTCCTGCCGTGGTGTTAAATGCAGCACGTGGCCTCTGCACCGTAGCCCGCAGCCACAGCCACACGTCGGTTTCAAGGTACACGGTTTTACGTGACTCTTGGCTCTGCTAAGGAAAGAAAACTGTAGACTTCTCCAGGGCTCAGAAGTCCAAGGAGGCCTGGACAGCCTATGGAGGTAATGAAATCCCAAACCTCTTAATTCTGCATATGAGTATTAGTGAATTACCTAGATATTTTTCTTAGCTCTTAAAGGTCAAAAAGCACCAATATGCCAAAATCCAGCCTTCTGGGAATTCGCGAAGAGGCACAAGACTTTCCGCCACTACTACTACAGCATCTGACCCAGTAACTTGGATTTGAAGGGGAGCATAACTTTTTAAAGATTTACCATAATGGAAGCTCTACCTTACTTCTTGGCAGACTCCAACAGTTCTTGATGGCCGTACTTAAAACATTACTTTTTTGTCCAAGGCTTATACCATGTTTGATCTTGTCAACATCTAGACCCCAATATTGTTCTCCTATTTTTATCTACTTGAGTTAGTAAAGAGATTAAATGATTGAATTCGCGGGTGTATATGTACATGTGCATGTATGCTCACATAGGGAAAAGATGCCCAAAGAGAAAATATTATTTATCTTTAGAGTCACAAGTAAAGAAGATTTGTGACTGGGTCAAATTAAATTTCCTCCTTTTAGTAAACCCACTAGATTAAAGTAGGAGCAGAACACTGTTGCTGCCAGTATTTTTAATTGAAAATACAAAGTTTTCTCTACACATGCTGGACACTTCTAGATTTTGAGCGATTTAGGAATACCCATGAATATCTGCAGCACCATGGAAGATTTGCCCTTCCTGCAAAACTCTTGAGATGGCCAGGAATAGAGAGTGGAGATATAGGTCTGCTATTTTGAGAAATACAGGCTATGTGTCACCCTCTTCCTCAGCATTTTTAAATCCTTCTGCAGTTTATAGCAGCTGATTTGAGTCACAGTCACCTGACTGTGATATATGTTATAGCAGAACACTCTGAATTTCCAGCGTGCAAAGATGAGTAAGTCCCTCACTCACTGCTTCACTCACACACACCCCTAATACAGGGGATGGCGTCTAACCCTACAGTAAAAGTATAAGACTAAAGTGCAGGGGGTATTGTTGTGGTTTTTGCTTTTTTGTTTTTTTGAAGCAGACACTCTTCTAGACCATATTCAAGTAGCACTGGAAAATCTTAAACCAATCATCTATTCTGTTAGCTAAGAAAATTCCAGACACTTCATTGAGTGTAGACTATAAAGACATTGCTAATTCTCCAGTGAGACCTGCTATTTTGTAACAAGTTGATTAGTCATCTGGCAACTACTTGGTTTGATCTAATCATCCACAGAATGCAAACTGCAGAAGAGCCAAAATACATCTCCTATGCATGGCAGGCCTTCAAGTCTGAAAGCTATTTCCAAAAATAACAACAAATGAAAAGAAAACTGGACATACTTAGTACCAACCCCAACATTTTGAAAAAAAAATAAAAAAGGGTCAGAAGGTCCATTGCATGTGATTTTAAAAACCATTGAGTTAGGTCAGTGCTCAGTTTTTACAAAGCCTTATGGGGAGGTGGGTACAGCTAGGGAGTGACTGCCTGGTTGTTTACTGTGAGGAGGGTTCTCAGCCAAGGCAGTCCTGCCAAGAAAATGCAAGTTAAGCTGTAAAAGTGGGAGCCGCGGGAGAGCAGTGCAGCTCGGTAGCTATATAAGGAGAATGCGGCCTGGGAACCGGGCGTTCCGCTGCACTGTGTGTGCTCCGCTGCGCTGCTCGCAGCTTAAAATAGGCTCCCACGCGTGCTGATGCTGCTGTGCTGCGCAGCAAGGTTTATCAAGTACGAGAAAAATAATAGTTTTGTTGTGTTGTCTTCCTCTCCTTGACTGCTCTAAAAGCTGCCTGAATTTTCAGCTCAAGCACAATTTTAAAAATAGGGGTTTTCTCCTTTACTGCTTCATAAAGTTGATCTATAAAATTGCTACAAGGCCATTTGATGACATTTATGTCATTGTATTATATCCTAGCTTGAGTCCAATATTATGATTTTTTACAGCTTAAAAAAAAATGGAAAATACTTAATTTCATTAGCAGTAAAAATCTGTCAAGTCCTGAAATCAGACCTTAGCGTAATCTCTACATGCAAAATATATTGTTACTCAGAGAATCATTTCTTGGGAAAGAGTAGATTTGTTTTGGATCTGATTTAGTGGGAACTGCTTACAAACAAAACAAACATCTTACAAAACCAAAATTCCACTACACATGAACTAGATACATCCAGGAAATTGTCTGATAATATTTTCTCTAAAATGATCATAACAGCTTAACGTAACCTAAGTAAACAAAAGTGCTGATTCCTACCTGTCCATACAGCAAGATCGGAGTAACCTTATTGCTTTAGGCTTCAAAATATATACATATATTAATATATACACAAGGTTGCATATGTATGTAATACTATACAACTGAAATAGAAAAAGTCTGGTTAGGAGAAGAAGATTTTGTCACTATTGTGTCACAGATACAGAATGAGACAATTTCCCCTTGCTAGATAAGTTAGGGATATGAACTTGTGCACTTTTCTAGCTATTCTGTTTTACTACCAGTCTCTGTACATACGGACCAATATCCCTTCTCTCATGGATTCTTGGAAGATTAATACCATTCATTCTGATCCTAATCCAACCTGATAAAGCAGGTGGTGAGCTAGCAAGTGTATCTTGTGACCACGAGATTCAGCGGAGGTGCAGTGCGAGTGCCTCAATTTGGAAAATTCAGCCATGAAATTGTGCAGGGAAACAGACTGGTTCATATTTTTGGTTCTCCAGAGAGGAAATGCAATTGGCTCATCAATGTAACCCTTGGACAAACCCAACTGCTCCCTGTCCAGCTCAGCGTACTCACTCTGGCGAATGTAGTCACTTGAGCGCCCGAATCAGGTCCTGTTCTATGTTTCTGAGTCTTGAAAACATTTATATAACTACATATGAGTATCGTGACAGCCAGTTACGCTATTGCTGCAGTGGCAGTATATGCTGCAGTAAAGTTATGGCTTATTTAAGTGTTTGTAACCTGTAGTTAATCCATTCAGGGCTGGGAATGTCTTTTTGCTATATGTGCATATTGCATTTAGCACAAAGATGCCCTGATCAGCTGTGAGGACCGTGAGGCCTCTTCCAAATCCTATTTATTACACAGATGCTTCATCAGATAACATTACAAATTAATCTGCTTAAGTGTGCTCTCACCGTGACGGCACAAGGCAGGCCATCTGAAAGGCCGTCTTTAACAAAAAAAAATGCATTGAAATTATTTAGGATTTCCGCACTCACAGTATATTAACATTTTTTTGAGTGAAACTAGATTGGAGTGAACAAAAAGCAAGAAAATGATTTAGAAGATAACTTTATTAAAAAATTCAGTGCGCTCATCTTAAATAATAATTGTGACCATGCTAAATAAATATTTTCTCTACTGCTGCCTTCTCACAAGGAATTTTAAATGATGATTTAAAAAAGTGTTTTTTTATGTGCAAAAATTATAACAGTAAATTAAATGTGTTCTCAGTGTGGGAATGTGTGGGAAAGGGCTAAAAACACACTGATCTCAGCAGTTAGAGGTTAGCGTATTGGCCTAGTTTTACAAGTTAATAATCCACAGGATGCTCTGTCACATTAGTTACAGCATTTGATACATTACTTACCGTCAGGTATTTCTGAATAAATGTAAAGGCCATCGAACACTTGGAGCTCAGGAAAAGAACAGATAAATTTCCTGGGATTAGACCATTTATGGCTATTTCTAAAACCAAAGTAATTTCACAGTTATGTTGTATAAAAATGTGATTCTTTGGTTCCAGAAATGGAGAGTTTCTGCCAGTAATATGCTTTGTTGCGTATATTTGTGGTATGTGATGCTTAACCTGATGATATTTCATGTGAGAAATAATTATGTTTTCTCCTTTCTTGTACTCTTGTACTGTCATAAGGTATAATACCATCATTCAAGGTAGAAGGAGGAATTGCTTTTTATCCCTTAACAGACTTACACACCTAGCGTCAGGATTTCAGATACTTAAGCTCTCTCAGCTAATATTGAACAGTACTTTAAATTCCTCTCCTTCATTATCCTATAGAGCATCACATGCACTGAAATCTACAGAAAGGTTTCAGCTGATTTCACTTGGCTTTCAGTCAAAATCAAATTGCTTTCAATGTGGAAACAGAAGAGGTAGATAAGGAGAATCTCGGTTAAATAAGGCAGCTCCAAAAGGCAGCATGCTCCTTACTCACATTCCTGGTTAATCTCCCCCATCCATCATTCTGCACTTACCACACATAAGCACTGCCAGCAATTACTGTATGAGAACTGAGCTATTGGGAGCACACGGCTGCCTAAGTTAGGAGCCTGGAAAGCCTCAGCAGGACCCCCTCTCCCGATGCATCCTCCCGTCCTCGAGATCTAGCTTTGGGTTCCCAGAGCACCCTTTCCTGCAGATATCCTTGTTGCTTCCCTGGTGCTGCAGTTCCTCAAGCTAACCCCTGTCTGAGAGGAATACAGCAGGGATTATAGGATCCAGAGGCAGAAATCTCAGTGTTAAAATAGTTACTTTCTGAAACTTTCTGATTATAGTCAAGTAAACCGGGAGAAAGAAGCGCTACCTCCCAAGGCAACAGTGAATCAGCTGAGACAATTGCACATTTAAAGCACTGGTATCCTGCTATATGCTTGGCAATTAAAAATGTTGATGAAGTACCTGAATGACACCTACAGCTAACATAACAATACATAAAGTCTGAATATGACTAAATTTTCCCAAAGCATACCAGCCCAATTCCTTCTGCCAATTTTCTTTATGATGCAGAGTGGTTTAGCAACTCTCCTGCGGAAAAAAAAGAAAAAAGAAAAAAAGAAAAAGAAACCAAACGACTCTCTAGCCATACTGCCACAGAAACATAAATACGATGAAAGCACCTGCTGCTTCTCCAGGTTTCAATGTTTCACAGCTAAAAATCACTGTGGAGTGAGAAACGTAGCAGAGACCCAGGAGCTCAGGCATCACTAGAATTCCACTGCTACTTCCCCAGCTGATTTTTTCCCCAAAGGCTGAAGTCACTTCTTTGAGATTCAGCTTGTTCTTGCTATAATGTTCTCTTTTTTTTTCATTTGTTCATGGTTCTGCCATTCTCTGTTCCAGCTGAGAAGAAAAGCAGAAATACTGAAAAGCCATATTAAAGCATCAGGTTTGGGGTTTTTTTAATTCATTTTTTAATTTTTTGATGTGAAATAGAAAGTTCCAGAAATCTCTTGAGTAAGCCTGTTTTTATAAGATTCTTAGTCCAGATTTTCAGATAAGCAAACAATTCTTTTCTCAATTAAACCACCAAACTTTTTGAGATGCAGCCAATTGTCATAACATTTGCATTTGCTCCCCTGTTTTTTCCCTCTGAAATATTGCTAGGATGGAGCTCTTCCAGCCTGCCTTAAAAGACACCCTAATTTCTCCTCCATTTCTGTTTTCTGCAGATGAGGAACTGAAACAAACACTAGATTTAACTCTGATGGAAAATTTATCAGCGAGATCAAAGAGGCAAGCAGAAGAAAGTCATAATCCTACATACTTTCTGGAGTGGAACATACACAAAGTTATTTGAAAAAAAAAAGAATACAAAGAAAACCAATGTTTTGTTAAATGCCTTCAGCCAAAATACTTGCTGAATTCAAAGAATGAAAATTGCAGACTGCCTAAATATACACTTTTCCATGTATACTTTTACTTTAGCAAAAAGGGAGAGCCTGTTTTCACCCTGAGCTTATGCAGCTTGTATCTTTTTGCATCTTCTTTACTGTATACCTGCACACTGCTGAGCTTCTGCAAGCTTCAAATGTGTCAGATGCTTTGGAGTGAGTGGTTGGACTCCAGCCCAAAACGGGTGCACAGGTGTTCGCTGTGATAATATTAAAACATTTTACAAACAGAATATCTCCGCAGACTGCTACAATCAGCAGCCTGTGCCCTTTTAGATGCTTTCCAGGGCTTGGGAACACCTTTCTTAAACAGGCAGTTTATCTTCTGATAAGAAGCAGAAAGGCTTCATTTACAATTGCCTAATGCTAGTAAAGCCTAGGCACGCAGTTTCCATAACAAGATAGGAAAAACAAGCCGAGTCTTCTGCGTAGGATTTTTCTGATTTGCAGAATATAGGAACACACCTATGGTATCTTGGCATATGACTCACGGGGCTGCTGATGTCACACACTTTGTGCTATTAGGCTCGGATCAGCGATAGGAGGAGGTCACCACAGGACAACAGCTTCTTATATCCTGACCTATCACCTCCTCGCTGCAAGACGGTGATCAGGAAGCAAGCTATTTTAAAACACACCAAAACTATGACATATATAGAGAAAGAAAAGAGAAGAATTTCCAGTCCTGGTGCTGCTAAGGCTGCAGGGAGCACGTGGCTATAACGCTGAGCATGAAGAGTAAAGAGCAGCACTGCCCATTTTCCCACTTGTGACACGCTGCCTCCGGGCTCTCAGGCATGGCAAGCCAAGGCTCCGCTCCCATCCTATGGCACTGGGAGCACCGTCGGAGGAAATGAGCATGAGGAGAAATACAGAGGAGTCTGATGAGCACGGTACTGCAACGAAAAGGAATCTCCTGCATATGGCAGTGATGAATGTCTTTGGACATCCATCAGCTTAGTGGACCTCTTAGATGGAGATGATGAATGAAATGAATTCAGTTAGGTGGGTGACCACTTTCCTCGCCTGGTGCTTGTGCACACAAGTGATATTAATCTTGATAGAAAAAATAATGAATGTCAGTTCTGTTAGGGAGCCAGTCATTTTCTAACTTCTCTTTTAGGCAGAAAGAAATCCAACTATTTTCCACGTTTTACCATGCGGACCTCTGTGTATAGCAAGATGCATTTTTAATTGTTATTTTCTGAAGAAAAGAAGAAAAAAATGTTTGAAGTGAGAAGCAAGTCTTCTCATCATTCAAATTCTCTCCTTCAAGTGCTCCCACACTTTCTCCACACACAGAACCACAGAGTGGCTGAGGTTGGAAGGGACCTCTAGGGATCATCAAGTCCAACCCCCTGCTCCAGCAGGGACACCCAGAGCACGTGGCACAGGGTGGCATCCAGGCAGGTTTTCAAGATCTCCGGAGAAGGAGACTCCACAGCCTCTCTGGGCAGCCAAGTGTTCAGTTAACAGCAAGGGCACTGCTCCAGCTTTACAAAGCTTGACATCTACAGACGAAAATGCACAGTTTGCAGGAACCGGACCATGGCTCACCCAGCCCCGCATGAGGCTCCACCTCCCACTGCTGCAGTCCCCACTGGATCAGCGCATCTAGGATTTCCGCATACCAAAACAGGTTCATGTTCTTTGAGACTGAGATTACTAAAATCCAACTACTGTTAATTTTTTTTTCCAAAATCAAATGTTTCTCTAATCCCTCCTAAACTCACAAACTCCTTCTCTAAATCCAGGTGCTGTTCCCTTGTTTTTCCAAAGAGTTCCTTCTACTAATGTTTTTTTTTTCTCATTTTCTCCGACATGGAAAGTAACTCTGTCTAGACTGTCATATCTAGCTGGTGAAGTGAACTCTTTCCCATGTCTTCTAGGACCTCGAATTTTCTGCAAATAATTTTCTCTCCCTCCAAATCTCTGCACTTTCATCTTCCAAAAAGCTGGCACCATGGCATCTAACCCATAGCAATTTACTCATTTACTCAGCTCACTCTTTTCTTGGAGACCAGAACTACTGGGAAATAAACACGTTGCCACCCATGTGAACCCAGAGCAGGAGGGCAGTAAGTTCATATCAGAAAATGAAACCAAGAGTATCTTTTTTTACGCTAAACAGTCACGGTGTCTAATTTTGCTGTTCAAAGTATCAGCCACTTGAAGCAATCCTATTAATAATATTTTAAATTTATATTTTTCAGAGAAACCACACACTAACTATGTATTCTCTCAGGAACTGCAAATGAGCATCAGTCATAAAAAAACATCTTTCCTTTCTGGACAATTTGCAAATAAGGGCTAAAAGGGCTAAATCTGAGACATATTCACTATAAATAGTTTAAGCTTTTCTATCTGATGGATGAGTGCAGCAGTAGAACATCCTTTAGTGCATCTCTAAACATCTCTCTTAAATATTTTACTTCTCGATGGCTCAGCAGCTGGTAACTATACAAATGGCTTCATTAGTGACAACAAAACTGCAGTAAGGAGAACTAGACCACATGCACTGGTCTTTTTTAATGATGGCAGGTGAGAAAAAAAGTCTTTCTATCCCCTACTAAGGTATATAGAAATATTGAGTAGAAATACTCTATCAAACCATTCACAGCAGGCCACGTGGGGAATCATTAAGTTAACCCATAGAAAACATATTTTGTTTACACTGCAGTGATTTAGGGAGCACAAAGAAGCTTGCTGCCTTAGGCCCTAGAGAACATGGAGTGTGCACCTAGGTGAACCTCTGCCTTGGAGGCATCAAGGCACACAGTTCACTGTGGTTGTGTGGCCAGCAGTAAGAATTGAAGCATAGGAAAGGTTATCCAGGAGCAGCATTGGTTAAAGTTCCTTTTAGGAGAGCATTTTTAGGTCAGCAAGCAATTGCCTTTAATCCCCAGACTTTGTTTTAGTCTTCTTGTTAATAGTTGGACTAAGTGGGAAAGGTAATTTCTTTGGCCATTCTCTCTTGAATTAGGATGATTGACTCCACTGGTCAACAACCAATGTTATTTTAAGTCAATGTATTTGCTGTTGCTACTGCCTTCAAGTTCAGAGTGCATCATCTGCACTCCTGGGGCTTAGGCAGGATGACAAGCCTATCTTAACAGCTACTAACACTAACCTGTATTTTAACTATATTTTCTTGATATTTTACAGCTTTGGGGATATTCCTTCAGTATTTTTCAGTGCTTGAAGTAATGGCAGGAGCCTTTACAGTGGAGCTTATTCAGATGCTGAATGAGAAGCAGAAAATTATGAATATTAATATCCTGCTTATTAACTTTGATGGATTCCAGAATAGTCACTTTCTCTCAACTCAGACATCAGTGGCATGAGGATGGCATCATCATTTAAAGTAATTCAAATGCTGAGTGGAATTTATTTAGCATCTGTTGACTAGGCACTTCAGTATGCATTCTTTTTGCCTAATACCAGAATACACAGACAACTATGTGACATACTCAGAAATAGCATGCTTGGAGATTAATCTTCCACATTGTTTTTATTGGTGCTCTGGGTCAAGAAATGTAGTAATGCAATTTGTAAACTACACAAATTTTGGCTGTATTGTCAAGTAAGGATCTGAGTAGAATCCCCACAGAAGGCTTTTTTTTTTAAGGAAAGTACGTGGGATGAAACAAAGTGCAAGTTATGCAAGTGCAAGTGATAAAGAGTATACTGTTTGATCGCATGACAGCTTTGAGCTATTAATGCCAGGCAGCTGTGACAGATAAAAAAGGCCAAATACAGCCCCAGAATACATTCAAACAGGTATTTACAGCTAGAGCATGGTCCAAGGCTTCATTAAGATCCCATGAATAACTGGGGATAGGTACAGAGACCTTTGAGAAATGGAGAGACAAATTCAAGGGAGAAGGTCATAGGATTTACAACTTTGCAAGAAGTTGATTAGCAGGATAAGGATTGCAGTCTACAGTGTGGGAAAGTTAAGAGAGTGCTAGGAGTGATCTCAGCTCACCGACAATACCTGCATGAAAAAGAAAGGGCATAAGTTGTCTGTAAAGAAATGAATGAAGGAAATTAGAAAAAAGAAGTTTTAATCAATAGACTAACATTTTATAGGAATAGTAAGAGCAGAAAATTGATCTGGTTTTGAACTCGAGCTGTTAATTAACAAGATGAAAAGCTGTTTAAAATGACAGCAGAAAACGCCTTGAAAGTACAGGTGTTCCCTTCTAAACAGTGTATTTGCTTCTTCCTTAACTTCACCGCCAGCCCAGCACAGCCTGAAGCCAAGGGCCTTCATAAGTCTTTGAATCGTAGAATCATACAATCATTATGGTTGGAAAAGACCTTCAAGATCATCGAGTCCAACCGTAAGCCCCGGCTGTCGGAACTTCCTCCTGGAAAAACAAGGCACCAAGTTGTTTGAAATGCAGAAGGAATACAGGAGGTTGGCACTGCTGAGGTATGAGTGGGGATAAAGACTCTGTGGTTTGATTTGCAAAGATATCTGTATTCATTTGGTTAGTAAAGAGGGCAGTGAAAGAGCCATGAAGGGCTACAAGATTTTTAGTGCTTAAAACAAGTGAAGAACACTATTTCAAAAGTTGTAAGTAAAGGCAGAATTTTACTGATGCACCTTCCTTTAACCCTTTCATAAACTATTTTCTTCTGCAACTACTGAAATACCCTATTGATGTGCATTTCAGAGTTATACTGGCATTCATAAATAACTAGGCAAACAAATACTGAATATAGTCAAAAATCTTACCAAATCATTGAAAAAGACTCAGAAAAAAATATATTTACCAGTCAGCCCTGTATAGGTGTCTCGAAGGGCACCTTAGTGACAAGATAGAATGGAGAGCAAGTCAGTCAAAATAAATAAATAAATATCAGCTTGCACTAGTGGGGTGCACAGTATCTGCACCGAGATCTGTATGCAGAGGAGTTTGAAGACAGATGACAGAAAATATCACTGAAATAAAAATACTTGAAACAAGAACTACAAACATTTGAGCTATTTGCCTTAGAAAAGTTTGCAATAAGTTAAGTTTCTGTTCTCTCTCATATGAGATAAGAACAAAGAAGCATTCACCTGCATCAGGAAGTGACAGGTATAAGTCTTGTTTTGCAATTTGATCTTGGAATTTGTTCCTCCAGGATGTTAGCAGGGCCAAAAATCTAGATCACCTGGAAGAATAATCATGTTTTCAAAAAGAACAAAGACATCCAGTACTGAGGCAGTTAAGGTTAAAATTAAAAAAATGTGAGAAAAAGATACAAAATCTTATTTTACAGGTTTTATCCTAATTTTCCCAGGAAATGGAGGAACTCCCATTTGCCAGATGAGGTTTCTATATTTTTAATTATCTTTTAGATTTTTTTTTTTACTTATCTGGTTCAAGTCATCTTTAGAACATTAAGAACTAAGAGGAATATAAGTATTCCTCTTATATTGGCAATGTCAACATTGAACCTTACCTAGACCTAGACAACAGGAAAAGGCATCAAGAAAATATGTTATAAGAAGAGGATAAATCGCAATCTTAAAGTTTATTAATACTTCTTGCTCCACTGTAGGCAAAAAAATATTTAGTATGTTCCCTGCGCTGTACTGAAGAATATTCCCAAACCTTTGGTATGTCCCAGCATTATGGATTAGTGAGGATATGACATAGTTAGCTAAGAGCATCTCCCTATTAACCTTACAGGTTAACCAAGACAGTTAATACATCAGCCTTGATGGCATTACTTGGTGATTGTAGGTCAGGCTTTTTGCCAGCACTTACCCACTAAGTGTTCTTAAAACGAAATAAAAGAAATAAGATAAATGGCTGTCCAGTAGAAACGGAATAGACATGAGTTGGAAAGACAGGTGATTTTAATTAAAATTTCAGTACGGGAACTTTCCCCAAAGCTCTTCTGGAAGTATTTTAAAACTTCTAATCCATCTCTCCAATTTCAAAAGTGCATTTAACCCTATAAATTAAGGTGTCAGGAGACAGGACTGGTTTATCAACGGGACATAGGTCTGTAGTGCTCTCTCGGGTGCCCTTTGAGACACCTATACAGGGCTGGCAGATTTAATGCAGTTTGCAAAGGACAGCCCTGCCCCTGTGGAAGGGCATTCAGAGGCCAGAGGCCTGTCTGCCTGAGGACATCTTCTGTGCCACCAGAAAGTGACAGCTGTCACCTCCAGGACAGAGACCTCCACTGGTTTAAATGAAACAACATTCATTTATGATGACCAAGAATGTAGCTGAAAACATTAATCAGAACTACAGCCCGGCACGATTAAAACCTCTTGCCCAAATTTCACAACTAGAAGCAGGGGGAGAGCTGTTAACACTGATCTCATACGCTATACCAATGTTGAGGGATAAGACTTTTTCTTTGGTTCTGAATGCATATGGCATGCTCTTTGTCAGCAATTAGAGAGGATAGTCTTGGGACAGAGAGGGAGAAAAAGAGAAATAAAGATCGTGTTACTACCCTTATGGAATCCATACAAAAGAAACTTTCAAAGATTTCTTTAAAAGCTATACGTAATTCTAAAAATCTCAGTTAAAACTTAATGATGATCTCACACTAACATTTGTTAAATGAAAGATAATCAGCCAAACCTATTATGTCCAAAAAAATTGTTTTTCATATAGAATTTTAGTAGTCATTTTAATATCCAGTGAAATCCTGGCCCAAACTACTGTCTGATATTGTACATCTTAAAGTTCAGTTTCTTTATTTTCCAAATATCTAAGTCTGAAAATGTCATAACCTTTCACAGAAAGCACCTTACATTTTATTTTTCTCCAACAATAGCAAATGAAATCAAATTTTATTGAAGTCAGACAAATACAAATGCTACTGCAATATAGGTTAAAGAAGAGCTGAATAACAGTTATTGCTATTGTCTGTGGCTTAATAGTCATATTCCCACCTCCCTATTATGAAAGATTTTTTTTTCCGGTTGCTGTGCGAAAGAAGCACTCAGACGAGAAACCAACCGTCCAGGAAAAACAGTAAAGCAACTGTACAAGGTACAGTGAGATCACAAAGTGAAAACCAAAAAGAAGGAAAAGTGGGAAATGTGGTAATTGCCATTTGGTTGTTTTATATGGCTAACTGTAACTATGATAGGCAAACTTTTCTGACTGAATTTTAGGCCTTCTTAAAAAGGAAAATAGCTCTTGAGCACAAGATAAGAAATTTCAGCAATGCAGAAGCAGGCATTCTGCTTTGACATGAAGTTCCTTCTTGTAAATGGAGATTTAGTTTTAGCAGTTTATTAGAAGAAAAGTCACAGCATTGCCATGAATCCTACTGAGTGTCAATGACAAGCCGAAAAAGTGGTGTATAGAGATAGATAAGCAAGCAGACATTTGTGTGTGCACGCTTGTTGACAACACCGAAGCAATCATGAGAACTTCTGATGACAGATTTGGATGAAAGCACATATAATATATTGGTAACAGATGTCGTCTCCTGCGAGCATCCCGATAGTTTACCATATTCTCCACTTGACGTGACAGTTTTCAGAATCAGAGTGTAGAGATCCTCAGATTCTAAACAAATGCATCCAAGAACCAGAAGCAGCCAAGAACTGAGTCCCTATCAACAAGTAAACTTTGAACAGCAAAGCAGGCTTCTCCCTGTTTTCAACCTTTCAACATGTTTATCTGGAAATGGAATTTTTCCCCTCCCTGTTTTCTGCTCTCTCCCTTCCTCCCCGGACCAGACTGGAGCCTTGCTGCCAGCTCCAAGGTATTGCTCTCCCTCACCTGGGCAGCCCATCTCCCAACCCTAGAGAAGATGGATATGCAACAGGGAAATGAAAACGGCCCAGATAACTCAACTGCAGAAGAATCATAACTATGCACCTTCAGCAGACTGCAGTGCGGCTCCTGGAGGTCTCTGCCGCCTCTCCTCCTGGAAAAGGGTGGGATTGGCTCTCTGCACTATTTCACTAGCCAGCACATAGCAGTACTGCTGTTCTGGGGGCAGGATGGGGGGATTTTTGCTAAGATGTTGTTGGCTCTGTATCAGTCAGCATAAACAAGCGCCTTTTCTTACTTCTGCCATTCCTAACAGAACTAATCAAAATCTACTTTTTTTTCTCTATTTCCTCTGCTGAAATTTCAATAAGATGTGAGGATACAGCCTGAGTGGGTGTGGGACTCAGCTCTGGACCGCAGTGAGCCTCCGTCGGCCTTGTAGAGCAATGCTACAGGAGCTTGAATCTCACTGAAAAGCCTCAGCTTAGCTCCAAAGCCTCTGACCCTGCTGTAGCAGCAGCGCGCTTCATGGCACATCCTTGAGAGAATTAGACATTATAGCACAAATGCCACCGAGGGATTTCAGAGACTTCAGGAAAACCTGAGGGATTTATCTTGTTCTTCTTCCCAAGGTAGCTGGACTATTAGTGATGGCATCATTATAAAAAGCAAAACAGATAACCTCACAGCTAGTTCAGTAATATCCCCTGGTAGAAGAACAAGTCTCATTCACATACAGTTAAGCTATATAGCATTTTGCCGTTGCCAAAAGAGCATATGTTCACAAAGCTTAAATATTAATCTCTTAAATATTAATAACTTAAAGTATGATTGGAACAGTAGACACTTGAGAGTGGTTAACATGGATACAACATCCATTAAGAAATCTTTCCTTGCCAAACACAGGCAAGTGAGCAGGCCTGGGATTTACAACCCAGTCCCTATCGAAGTGAAACTGGACTTCCTTACCTCATTGCATCTGAGCAATAAAAAGCATTGTATTCCTCCTCCCGCACCCAGCGCGATTATGTAACATGGCTCTAACTGTTCTTTAGTCCAGGTAGTTTTATATTACCCTCTCTAGCAGGTAATATTATTACCTTTATCTTCCCACTTGTCAACCAAATTTCTAAACTTTAAACAACCTATCATTTCTAATTGAGTAACAAAATAAACAGCATGTTTCTATCAAGGCTATTGAGCAAACATTGCACAACATCACCACTTGAGATCGTTAGCCTACCACATACCTCCTATCATCCCAGCCGACTCAACTGAAACCCAAAATAAGCAGGAAGTGGAACCAGAGATGCTCCCAAGCTGTAGGAGGAAGCAGGATGAGGACAAGAGATGGACATTTCCCTTTGGTGCTATTGGTATATGCTAATGGCAGATGGATTTATTTGGGGGGCACACACAGGTACAGAGCAGGCTGCTCTTGGTGTCAGGTCGTCCCATGGTTCTTGTGAGGATTACACTTTGGGTAAGGTTTTCTATATTAAAAAACTGCCTGGAGGAAAGTGATAGCAGTATCCGTTGTCTTTGGGCCTTCCTGTCCTCTGCTCAAGGCTTATTTGAGCCTTGAACTAAAAATGAATCAAATTATATGTTATTGTATCTTTTGAAGCAAAATGTTAGGAAGACTCTTGAAGAAAGTAACTTGAGTTCCATGAGTCTGAGCTAGGCTGTCCTGAAGCACTGAAAAACAGCTGAAGTACAAAAGAGCATGTGGAAAAGGCAAGATGGGACACCATTGCTATTTTACAAATGAAAGAATAATAGAAAGGGGCAATTATTAATCAGAGGAAAAGACACCAAATTTTCTTCCTGAGAACTGAGAATAAAGAGATGGAAATGGTCACAGGAGAAAGTAAAGTACCACTTTAGGCCTTTCAGTCTGGGGAGACAAAAATGGTGGAATATACTATACAGAACATTTAAAGGGACAGATATCTAAAATGTGTCTAAAACAAACCCACTCAGAAAAACTAGATGACTCTAGTATGAAATACAGATAACAAGCACTTTTATTTTTTCTTTATGTTCTTTGTTCACCTCTATGCTCTATTTTTCAGTTTTGCTGGTGCTAGGTTTGAATGCAAAACACTGCAAGGGGTCTGATACTCATTTCCATTTAATGCCTTATTGACTCTTGGGAACTTTCTCTACATCAGCTAGTGTAAATATCCTCCTTTTTTACTTCTCTGATTCCCTAGAGAACTGATCAAAACAATGTTTTTGGTTTTCTTCATTTCTCCCTTTGAAATTTTGAAAATATTGAATCCACTCAATACAGAGTGGACTCACTGGAACTCACTGAGTTCCTAATTATGTTCTTTTTTCTCCTTCAGTTGCTCATCAAGGAATCCTTGCAATCCATTTCCTGCAGATGCCACAAGTACTTATGACTGGTGGACATATGGATACGACCACCATTTACCTGTGATTTTTATCATTTCTATTAAGCCATCCCATTATAACTGCATTACTGTATTGTCCTCTGCAGGTTTACTCCAGATATTTTTTTTTTCGTGGAGAAATACTTAGAAATAACATCCAAGGAGCAACTGAGTGCGAGCTGGAACAGCATTGCATCCCTTTTCCTACACCCTATCCAGCTCAGTGAGTGCTCCTCTGTACAAAACACCTGAGTGACATGTCCCTATTGCAGCACCGCAGCCAGAGTCCCTCAGTGCTTAAACAATGGCAATGCAGACTGCAATATCCTTGAGGTGATTGAAAACTCTTGTAAACAAGGCCTTTCCAGCAAGGCTCGTGTCAACGCGTCCAAGTGGAGATGGTTTCGCAGTTGCAGTTGCGCCGCAGCAGTGTGCACTTTCCTCCCCAGAATGTTGGCCGTGGCGGGTGCCAAGTCCCCGTCTCCGAGACGGATGGACGCGGCTCTTCCTCCCGACTGGCGTCCGCTCCGCGCAGCAGTGGTTCTCCCCACACTCCCAGGTGTATGTGGGGCGTAACAACACAGCTGCCTCCCTGAGACGTCCAAATAATGAGCTTATCTTTAACTGGCCTCCTGGGCTCCCCCAGCGCTTTCCCACCAGCGCCACGGCTCCAGCACAAGACCTAACTCTCCGCTGCGCTCTCAGGAATGCTTTCACGCTCGCTGCGTCTTGCTGATCCATGAATGCCTTCTTATTTCTGTTATTTAATCAATCTGGATAAGTGTTATTGGCGAAAGGCCGCTACTGTTCTCACAATCTCTGAAAATTTTAACATGCACCACATGTTCCTGCAGGACGGCTGGCTCGCGCCGCTTTAGCATGAAAACGATGTGTTGCAAAGCCATCCAGCTCCTTTTAAAATCAAAAGGAATCTTTCCACTGACCTTATAAGAGTTGACTTGAGGCCTGTGACCCTGCTACAGTCAAGTATTTTCACACATGCCAAGCTCTAAGCATGTGAAGAAGCCCCACGAACTCAATAGGCTTATCAGATGGTTAAGCACATCAGCCAAGGCCTTAAGGTTTTTAAGTTTTAAGTGTCCCTGCTGTACAAAGCAAAATCCATGGGAGAATTCCCTCTGCTCCCATGAAAGAAGAAATAGGTCTTTAATATATACATAGAAGTGACTGTGTGTGTGTTAGGTCTGCACTTATAAAACAGGCAAACACATAAATACCTTTAGCGTCTGTTCTACTGTTCATATTTATCTCATTTCAATGATTAACTGTGAAACCCAGTGCATGAGTTCACATTCTTTTAACTCGAAAAAAACTTCCTTTGAATGCCCTTGTCCCAGTGCTGATGGATGCCCTCCCTGCTGGGACACTGTCCCACAATAGACAAATTAAAAAGCCTGAAGAAGAGCAGATGCCTGAGAGGCAGAAATATTGGCCTTGGAAAGTTAAAATAAGAATTAAAGAACTTAGGGAACATATTGAAAGATTTACCTCAGAAATAATCAAAAGGAAGAGTCATTTCCTGTTCTGCTTTAGGGCAAGGTTTATTTAGATTAAAATATAAAAGGTGCAGTGGAATTAAATAGCCCTTTTGTTGTCTGAAGAACCTTGAAATAAACCTGTACCTTATAATGCTATTTAAGAGAAGTTTTAGGTCTTTTCCCTCCATCCCATTTCCCTTCTTTATCTCTTCTTTTCTCTTCAAAAACAATAATATGCAGGCTTTAGCCTAAAAATTCCCCTCTGAAATTGAGCGAATTTATGCACGTATGTGCTGAGCAGCTGCAGCCATATGTGATTCAGAAAAGGGCAGTGGAGCATGTCGAGGGTTGTGACATCTCTAGGAGTGGGAGAAGACCCATGGGATTTGACCTTGGCATAGGGGAGGGTAGATAGCCCCAGAAGGGAGGCTGAAGGAACACATCCTAAGCTCTCCAGTCTCTAGAGAAAATGACAGAATTACTATGTTGCCCCACTAAACAACAGATTCCTTCAACTTCACTGTAACTCATTTACAACAGTTTAGAAACAGATGTTTAGGTAGACATATTTTTCTATTTAAATAATAAGGGGTTTTGTCCTCTTTTTTTATTCAGTTCTTCACAATTCATAAATAACATTCAGAACATCTGTGAACATCAACCGTCTTTCCTCTTATCTGAAATACCCCAAAACCTTATTTATTGGTATTCAACCCCACATCGGTCTATCTTGAAACTTGTAACTTAACAGGAAAGATCGTCTGGATTGCAGACATTCTTTTACAGCTGCAAGTAGGCAGAGGAGCAGGCATGCCAAATCAGGGGTATTAAAAGGATTATCGCAACAGTTGGGTTTTGAGGGACTTTTTTGGAAGCTTCTCTCTCTTTCAAGTGCAAAATAGCTGGGAAGACTGCCCACCAGCACAAACAGGCTCTGGAAAATTAAAATTAGCGGAGAGGTACACCAGCTTATTCTGCCAAATCTGCTCTTACAAACAAGCTCTTCGCACCCACCAGCTGGAGGGCTCTGGATAATATTGGTGGCACGAAAACCAGCTGTGACTTATGTCAGAGAGGATTTGATCAGTAGCGAAACCAGTTCTGTACTCTCAGCACCTGGAAATGTACTCACCACAGTAGCCTATGAGCTAACCCACTGTTTTTTTTTCCTAGCATTGCCATCTCTCATCATGGAACAAAGAATTGAAAAAATAGTGCCCAAAGGAAGCCGTCAGAGACGGGGGCTGATGGGGGTGACGTATCTTTTACCGGTCTGGTGGGCCACAAAATATGCAGGTGTTGACTGTGACTTCTAAGAGGTAAATTTCCTCTTGTGTGTGTTGTTTTCTCCATTCAAAGCCTCTGAAATGAGGGAGGTGTGGCCAGGGTTTTGCATATCCAGATTGTGGCAAGAGGAGGTGATTGAGAGTGAGAAGTTTTTAGGAGAGAGGTGGGGACAAATGTGGCGTGGAGAAGAAGGCACCTGCAAGCTGGGCAGAGAGCTGGGCCCTCCTGTCACCCTGGGCCTGAGCCTGAACCTCAGAAGATCCAGGAACAGAGGGAGCTATCATGGATCAGATCACGCTCTCCACTTCCAACCAAAAAGATATCACTGATGCTAGAGCAGAGGCAGCGGTTATTAGGGCAGTGGAAACCTACCACTGAAAGGTTCCCAGGCCTTAAATTCAGGCTAACCTGCACGTGTTCCCCCTGAACTCACTCGCAGCATAGACGTGCTCAGTTACAGCTGAGCTGAGATTGATGAAACAATCTCCTCACAGCTGATGAGTCCCTATCTGTATAAACTGCTTTGAACAGAATTTTGTATGTTAACATATCAAAGAGGGATACACTGCAGGCATTAATACTATCCTACGTGACTTAATGGTCCAGTGCTCTCTGCATGATCCTACAGGCATATCCCGAGTTTCAGCAGCTTTGTATTTACTATCCAAACCTATCCCCATTACCAAACTTATGATCTATCCCTCCAACAAGCACTAGAGGCTCCTTTATGTTTTATCTGAGAAAGATCAAATAATTGATTATGCTGATTTGTTTAAAGGTTTCACATAAAAGTAGTTTTTCCTGCTGTCCATGCAATTTCTGCTAATCTATGCTCCCACAGGATTCAGATGTTGTACAGTCAGAATCCGTAAAATATGGCTCAGAATAACAAGTCTTTGTCTTTTTTAAAAAAGCTTAAATTAGTTATATCCATCAGGAATTCAGATGGGAAATTTGTAGTGGTTAAAAAATGAAAAAAAAAACTTGCAAGTCACTATTACTCTGACATGAGAGCTGAGTTTACTGAGACTTTGTGATGTTTAAATAGTTTTTCATTTCACTTGGCTTTTATAATGGACCAAGGTTATATTTAACCATAAAATGGTCACTACTGGGTTTATCCTTACTTTTCTAGTCTTTTTTCTATACCAACCACTTGAACAATCTGAAAGAAGAAAAGTGAACATATCTCTAAAAATTCCCATTTTTGTGAAGAGTAAAATAAATAGATCCTGAAGAACCTGAAGCTGCAGAATTACTTGTACCAAACAAAAGACTATCACATAATGTTGAGATTAACTTTCATTCCCATCTCTTGCTTGCTCACATACTACCTCCCACACCTTGTTGGCAAGTCAACAAGCTCTGAGCAGTAAGTCCCCACTTCCGTGACTCAGATTCTCAGAGCATTAAAACCTTAAGCTTGGCAGGTGTCCAGCATGAAGAAATTTTAACAAATCTCCCACAAAGAGCACTCTAATCATAGTGAGCACTGATGCCTTGAACATAATACTTCCTTCCCATATAAGATTCACAATTTGCTTAATGGTCTCCTCTCAGACTTTTCAGTATGATATTGCAAATGTTCTTTTAAAAATCCCCAAACTTTCCCCCACACCACACACATAACCAGCATGTACACCACATAAAGGAAAAAAAATACAATTTACTATTGATTTCTGGCTTCTGCTGAGAAGTCTTCTTCCAAGGCAGCAATTATTAGAAAATAAACAAGAAATACCATGTTCAAATTATCTTTCGAAGATGCCTCATACTGTAATTCCCACTGCAGCAACAGAGCTTGCATGAAACATTGTTGTTGATCTCTTTCTGGGTGACCTCATCGAAGGTTATTTGGAAGAAGATGGAAATGCAAACTGATTTATTGGTAGCTGGAGTCAGTGAATTTCATGTAGAAGTACTAATGGTAGTTTTTTTTAACTACAGCTAAAGAGCCACCATTTTGTAAGTTGTAAATCGTTTCTATGCATCTGTGGAAAGCTGTCTGCACCACAGCATATATTTAACCTCCTTAAAGTTATGGCACTGCATGGCATTGTATTTTGACAGCTTCGTTCAGATAAAGTTTATTTACAAATAAATGCAATTGCACCCACTTTTCTTCATGCTTAAGAGGTGCATACAGTACCCAGTTGAACCCAATCATATGCATAAATACTGAGGTCTATAAATATCTCTTTATGAAAAATTGCAAATTAGTTACCAAGGGAAACATATAGCATAAGTTCTTCTACTTATTTATTCCCATAACCGGCCCACCACTTTACAGACATTTAATATGCATGTAAGTTTGGAGCTACATTAAATAGTTAATGAATTCAGGAAACTTTCAAATCATTCTTTTTCCTGAAAATTATTCTGAACTCAGTACTAAATCTAATAAATTGTTCCCCAATTATTTTGGATATTATTTGCTCTTAGAGCATCCTTCTTTGAGCAGAAATCTATCACATACGAAAAGAAAGCACCATTAAGAAGCACTTGGTGACAGATGTGGCTAGATTTCCTGGAAAGTTAGATTATTAAAGGTAGATATGTCAAAAAAAATAAAGATGCAGAAATAAGAGATATTACATGCTCCACAAGTTACAAAATGTATTGACAAAATATAGCTTACTGCAAATGAGTACAGCTCTGCCTCTCTTAAGACTGCATGATAATCAGTCAGTCTATATGGTTTTATTAAATGAGCCAGATCTGGGGGAGGATGAGGGAATTCAAACCCTTTTAAAAGAAGCACTGAACATTTCTAGTTCGGCACTTGTACATTAGGGAGCACCTGCCATATTTAACCAGTATCAGTGGAGACAAATAAATCTATTTCATTAATACCTATTTGCCAGGCAATGTCATAGCTCTCTCCACTTCAGCTACTTAAGCAGCTACTTAAGCAGCTGCTCTTTTCTGCATTTCCCTGCCCAGGTCAACATGTCTTTTATAGCAATACCTTGCTGCGCCCTATGCGGATCCAGCCCAATGACAGAGGAAAACCTGAGGCCTGGCAGCTCAAGTTGGAGTCTGCTAAGCTTTTAAATGAAAAGCTTTTGGACTGATAAAGCTAAAAGCAAGATAGCTCTTTATCTTACATTCTTCTGTGCAACAATTTGCTAATCCTAAATATGTGCTTTTCTTGTACCAATTTCTTTTATGTCAATGGACAAAAATGCTTTTTTTTTTTTTCACTTGTTAAAGCATGGAAAAAAGTAGTGTCTAGAACACTTCATGCAGACATCTCCCCAAAATCTGGCAGTCATTAAAAAAGGACACAATGCATAATTCAGTAAATGTGAGAAGAAGTTTGGGTGAGTCTTGTATCATCACTCATAGAATCAAGGAATGAGATGTCCAAACTCCATCATTTCCAAGTTCAAAAATGATGAGCAAATCCTGCCCTTACAGGCTTCTGAGAGGTGGCCAGTGGCCAGTTCCCCACATCCTAGAAACAGACAAAACTTCAAGATACACGTGGCCTTCGTGGTAGAAGTGGCATACATACTTCTTGTGGCAGAATAGAATGTAGCAATGGCCACCGAAAAATTAATTAGTTCTTTGCATTTGAAAATGAAAGCTGTTTTAACTAGAAAACAAACAAACAAACAAACAAAAAACCCCACCTATTCTCCAGTCTAAACATATATTTATTTTAATAAATACATGCTCCTTATTAGGAAGGAAGGAATGATGTCAGGGAAGATAGAGGAAAGATTCAAGATCTCCTTCTCTGGAGATCTTCAAGACCCGCTTGGATGCAGCCCTGTGCCACATGCTCTAGGCGGCCCTGCGTGTGCAGGGGGGTTGGACTAGATGACCTCTAGAGGTCCCTTCCAACCTTAGGCATTCTGTGATTCTATGATTCTATGATCTAAAGAATACTAAGCCCCTTAGTTATGCTAATAAAAGAATGGTAGTGATTCTCCCCCACCCACTCTTAAAAGCAAATTTTTATTTCAGTATTTCATGTATTTTCCATTTAAATCAAAGGAAATGCTGAGAATTACCATTTTTTTTTCTTTGCAGCTTTCTTTCTCTCAGCTTAGTCTTAGCATTTATTGAATTTATATCAGAAGTTAATTCAACTATATTTACCATTATATAATTACTATCTCATTTTCATTTAGTCTCTAAGGCATTATGATCTTCCAGAATTAGACTGTTTGAGAAGCAATAAAGATTATTTGCTAAAGTTTAACAATACTCACTTGGCCATAGGCATTAATTTAAATGAATAGTCAATAGTTTCTACATTGCAATATCCTGACATTAAATAGTCAACTACTCATTTGCAAGACATGACAGTCTTTTCATTAGACATCTTTTGCTGTTTAATGGCATTCTTTCAAACTAACCAAATTTATGAGCACCTAAGTATGATCTATTTATTGCATTTCAAATAAAATATATATCAGAATGGTCAGATCATTCTTGAATTACATGTCTGCTGGAAATAATTTAATATGACTAGTTCAATAAAGGATTGAAAGAGAAAAACCCTCACTAGTTGATTTAAGAGACTTGTGGCTGTTATATTCAGAAATGTTGCAAGACTGACTTTTCTCTTAGGCTGTTTCTTCTAATAATATCTGTGGGAATGGAGAATTAAGATTCTTTTTGTATCCTGTCTCTACAGGACAAAGGATATAGACTTTGTGATGTTTATAAAGTAAGCTAACAGAACCCATTCAGGAATATTATATTTTTTCATTGTAATTTTCCCTGCTAGTCTCAATATAGATTGTCTCTAAACCAGATGTAACATCCCCCAGAAACAAATAAATATCATCCAATCTCAGATAGGTGAGATAGTTCCTGACCTCATATCACAGTATCTCCATTTTAGGAATCTAGTTCCAGCAATGGAACGGAGTTTTGGAATAGTTTTTGTTGGGGAAACCTCAGGATGTCATTGGGTCACACCTCTAGACGGTCCAAGTCCTCCTGTGTAGGACAATGGCAGCTTTGCCCTGCAGTCTCTAAACCACTACCCTCAGTTTGGTGTCATCTACAAACTTTCTGAGCCTGAAGTGTGTCCCATTGCCTAGGTCATTTGTAAGGATGCCAGCTGGATTTCCACTTCCTCGTCACTTCCTAGTCTTTGAGCACTCTGTAGTCCATATATCCCTGACTGGACGGCCAAGATGCCCTGGGAGACTGTGTAGGGAAAGCTTGCTAAAGTCAAGGTAAATGACAGTCACTTTACTTTCCTCGTCTAATCATAGAAGACTGCTAGGGTGTCCAAGCAGACTTTTGATGAATCCATGCTGACTGTCTCCAGTCACCATCTCATCCTTCATGTGCCAGGGCTTCTGGCAGAAGAAGCTACTTCACAGTCTCTCCAGAGACTGAGGTGAGACCTGTAGTTGCCCAGATTCTCTGTCTTGCTTTTTGAAGAAGGATGTGATGTTTGTTTGTTTGTTTGTTTAATCTACTCCAATGGCAATCACCTTTCAAAGAGATTTAGCTCCCTCACCAGTCTCAAATACATTTTTCCATTCCTATGGATTGTACATGGCCAGGAAATAACTTGGTTATTATCCTCTATTGTGGGCAGTACTCTTCTGTGATCATTTTACACAGAGATTTTGGAGGCATGAAGGCAGACTTTATCAGTAAAGACTGAAGCAAAGATAGCATTGAATACTACAGCCCTTTTCAAGTCCTTTGTCAAATTGTCCTCCACATTTAACAGGGACTTTAGGGTTTTCTTCCTTGATGACAGTGTTCCTGAAGTCTTTCTTGCTATCCCTTTCATGCCTATATATGTTCAACTGCAGAAAACTTCATCTCCCCACGTGTGGCTGATGCTTCCTCCTTTTTAGTCCATTTTTGTTTCCACTTCCTCTGTATTTTCTTTTTGCGTTTGAGCCCAGCCAAGAATTCTTCACTCAGTCAATCTGGTCTCCTGCTTGCTCACTCTTTCATAGAGTAGGATGGATCATTCCTGTGCTTTGAAGTGATTGTCCTTGGTGAACAGTGAGATTTCTCGGTCTCCTTTATTTTTCAGGGCAGCTTCTCACAGGATCTTGCCTGCTATTCTGCAAAGCTCTGTGAAGAAATCCAAATCTGTATACGTGAAGCGCTCGGTCTGGACTCTGCTGCTTGTCTTCCTCACTTCCCACAGGATATGAACCATCACTAGCTCAGGGAGTCTTCTGCCAAGATTATTGCAGACTGTCCCATTCCCAACCAGTTGCTCCTTTTTCATAAGCAGTGGGTCCAGCAGAGCCCCTCCCCTCATTGGTCCATCCAACATCTACACCAAAAATTGACCCAAATATCAGATTGCTTGCATCCAACTCTTCTGCCCTTCCAGCAAATACTGGAGTCACCGTGGAGTCACTATGAATCACTACGGCCTGTAGTTTCTTTCATCAGATGTCCTTCAATTGAATGAAAACAGGTTTATTTGTCTCCTCTTCTTGGTTGGATAGTCTATAGCAACTCCCGCCACAACATTCCCTGTGCTGGCCTGCCCCCTCATCCCGACACACAAGCTCTTGGCCAGCCCTTGCCTTCCTCCACCGCAGAGCTCCACACATTTGAGCTGCTCTGCTTCACAGAGGGTGACCCCTGCCTTGTCTTCTTTGCCTGTCCCTCCTAACCAGCCTGTATCCACCCACCGCAGCTCTGCAATCATGAGAACTGTTCCACCTGGTCTCTGTAGTCCCAGAGTGGCCTCAGATCTGTGGCTGTGCACAGACTTCAGTTCTTCCTGTTTCCGAAGTTGCCCTGCTTTCTCAGGAGGAATATGAGAACATCCCAGATTGCCGTGCCCCTTGCTCCATTACGTGTTCTGTGACTTAGGATCTCCACCTTTTGATGAACCCAGTTCAAAGCCCTCCTTGCTGGTTAGCAACCCTGTTGACAAAGATGGTCATGTTCCTCTTTGTCAGATGGATCTCATTTTTCCCCAGTAGTCCTCATTTCTGTGAAAGGATCTTATGTCTATAAAAGCATAAGCTGTGCCTGTAACACCAGCCACCTAGTCAAGTCTTGATCCATGGGATACATCTGCTCTACCAAAACATGTTCTTCACTGAGAGAACTGAGAGCACCACTTTCAGTCCCATACTCTTCACCCAAGTCCTCCATGTTTATATGTGGGAGTGGAATGGGTCCTAAAAGCAGCTGAGCGCTGACTGGAGGCCACCAGAACCTGCAAGTGATGAAGTCTTATGTGAAGTTTAAGTGATGAATCCTTCTCAGTCCTGAGTCTCTGAAAAGCTTAACCATGTGAGCTTCAATTAAACACAGATAGTAGAATAAAATGATAAGATGCACAGTCTATAAACCGCCATTGAGTCTTTTTTTTTCCTTTTTTTTCAAGGGGAAGCACCATCATATCTTTCTTTTAAAGCATGACAGCACAGATATATGCTTTTATCTCCTTTTTTTCTCTCTCTCATTTTTAAACCAACAGCTTCATAATTAGCACATTCCTGCAAGAAGTAGGAACTCTAGGTGTGTTCAACTAAAGCAGCTCAAGTGTTCATTAGGCGAGAGTATTTAGGACTGAGGAAAATGTTCTTTCTTCAAAGAAATGACATACAAAGAAAATGTTCAGTCCTCTCTTCTGGAGCTGTTCCAGCTTCAGAAAGAAATTCAAGATTTGGTGGACCAGGAATGTCACTTTCTAGCCAAACCACTTAGGGCAGTCTCTGAGAAATAGGAAAAACCTGAGTTCCAATCTCTGCTTCAAGACTACATTTATTTTATATTAAACAGTCATTTGATAAAATGCATGAAGACTCCAAGATATGGTGTCTGTGTCTCTGTGCTGGAACATACATTACATTCACACTGAAAACATTGACCTTCAGGCACAATGCTTCCAGAGAAAGACACCTAAGTACTTCCTTCAATGGATTTCTCTATTTTTAACTTAATGTGAATAGTATTCTTCCATCTGAAAAGTCAAATTCCCGTGTACAACTCAGAGTCGTTCTGTCCAGCCTGCTCTTTCCAGCAGCAACACTAACTAGGGAATCAGTAGATTTTTTGGCAGGATATGTGGAATGTACCTGTTCCCTTCAAATCAGTATGTCTAGACTCATGTCCAAACAAACATATTTCTGCTAAAACAGGAACCAAAGTGCTTTTGGAAAAGCATACCAGAAGAAAAAAAAAAAAGAGCAAGAGAGATTCTTTTTAGAGTTGTGAATTGCATAGGATGCGGTAAATTGTCTAGTCAGTGTGTGCCTACATGTGGTTTCACCATTTTTAAGAAGATTCTCTGTTTAAATATATATATATTTTGAATAAAATTAAAATCCCAAGAGTTGTGATGCCAATAGCAAATTACAGGGCGTTTTCTTCATCTACAAGATCACTACCTTTTGCCAAAGGGCTTTGGGTACTGATTTACCCATAAATATGTAACGGAACAGTCGTTGTACAGGAAATATATATTGTGTTTTCAGCACAGTTGAGGGCATGGTTCAAAGAAAAACACTCATATGCACACTTTCTCTAGTCCCACTCCAGTGAGTGTACTTAACTTTAAAAGTATAGGATATTTTATCCAAGGGCGTTTCAGGAATTAGACACTTTTCTAAAGTAACAGAAGATTCAGAAATATTCTGCAGTCTTTCATTTTGATATTGAATTTTATTCCTAAAATATTTTTTTTTTCTTAAATGATATGCTGAATTTCACCATTTTATACTTTTCTAGGAAAAAAATAACCATTTATATGCAAGATTCTTTTCTTCTAAGAACTCTGATATTTATAGGTTTGCCTTTTCTTCATGACTGAAATAAATTAGATCTATTCCAAAAAAGTTCATAATCATCTATATTTGTCTCCTAAAAACATTCAGGGGCTCCTCATGTCCTATTATTTCAATCTGGAGAGATCATTTTTACTTGCTTAAAGAAATACAGTCCTCCTAGGAAGTGTAGCAAACCTAGAGTTCAATATCTTACTAGCTTGGAAGCAGTTGCTTGTGCACCTTTAGGATGCATGAAGTTCTTAGGAATTCATCGAGAAATCCTATACCACGATACATTACTCTTAGGACAGAATCTACCCTATTTCTAGTGTTTTATCCTGTTTTACTGTGATATATGCTTTTAAATTTAGGGATTTAGGGATATCAAACTTGAAACAAGTCACCTCAGTATATTAGAAATGCAAGCAGGTATTTAGAACTTGCTGTTTCTGAACATGGTCTAGACACTCTCCAATGCTATGTCTAATTTTCACTGATAAGTGACAAAAAAGCAAACAGTTGACTTTGTCCCCAAAAGTATAAAGAAGTCAGATTTTCCCATTAAGGCCTTCTCTTCAGGGTGGTCTTGCTTGCTGAAACATCGGGACTTTTTATGACATGGCTAATTGCAAATAGATTCCATGGCCAGAATGATTCAGAAACTAAGTATTTCTGCAAAAGGCAATGGTTGACACCACCATGATTCAGAATGACCCTACCTCACTACTTTCAATACACCCCATTGCTATATGCTTAGAAATGCAGTATGCTTAGAAAAAAAAAAGTACTGCTATAGGAGAACAAAATACCTTCAGATACACACAGCAGCCACACCACTTTGATCAGAGGAACTTTATCAGAAGAGATTTTAAAAGTATTCGCAGGTGGCAGTTGCTTGCGGTGCTGTTTCAGAAGTAGAGGAGGACAGGGCATTTGTAGGAAACTGGTTCCAGAATGCCTGGGAGGCAACTGGAGGGTGTTTGTCCTCAACAGTGTGGTTTTGACCACCACCAAATTAAACTGGAGGTTCCTTGACATATTTTCACATATTCCTCCTCCTTTTCAGAAAGGAACAATGAAAGTGGTGACGTTCTGTGCACGTACCAGATTCTAGGACTTTGAGAAGGATAAAATAAAAGACTTAGCGCAGACAAGTTGAGAGAATTTGATAACATACATTAAAAAATCTAAGTACACATGGTTGGGGAAGAGAAAAAGAGAGAAGTTTTATAGATGTGGCTACCTGAAGAAAGGAAGGTAAGACTGTTAGTAGCACAAAACTGCACAAGCACTCCAAAATGAGGAGTGACTTGCTAGCCAGGTGGAGCAGGGGTGTTTTCTGGACCAGGATAGGCACTTCAGTCCTCTGTGTATTTGCTGAAGAGAGGTGGCAAAAGTCTTTTTACTCACCAGGGACAAAGAAGGGAAGATCTAGTCAGTAAGGAAATATAAGACTGCTAGCTAATATTCATGACTGCCTGGGAAGGAAGAACCCAATAGACGTTATGCATGGTTCAGAAATGGAGCTTTTCTACAATCTGTATGTGTCCTCCTGCAGCACCTTCCTTCTTTCCACTTTTGTATCCCAAAACTCTCCACACATCAGAACATAAACAATGAAAGTGATTGGATAAGGAACCCATGTGGATTATGCATTCAAAGCAGCTATGAAATTGAAATGAAAATCAGTTTAAGTCAAACATTACAGTAGATCATGAGAAACAGATTCCTCTTCCACCTACAGAGACCCAAATATTAGCAAAACAAATACTATAATAGACTTAGAGATAAACATAAGTAAGATTGCACAGCAAATTCCTAAAGGTTGGCTACAGGTGTCTCTAAATTTCCTCAGCGCCATCAGGATAAGTGACTAAGTGTTATACCTTCAAGATCAGTTACAAGAGGTGGAAGGAGACATAAGCACTACGAGGAGATAGCTACAGGTTAAGAAATATATTGATGCACTTCAAGATCAATCAAACTGAAGAAAATACGAGCATCGTTAACTACCTATCACCTTAGGATGGTACATATATGCCTCTCTTCACTCAAAGGCCTACCCCTAGGATCTTTTAAATATTGTTAATAGTGTCATGATAGACCCATTGGCTGGTGCCAGGCACTTGTGCTTAAACAGTGTTCAGCCCACTTAAAGTAAGCATTGCACTAAAACCTGCTGACAGTCTTTTTAAACAGTAATTCCAATATGTTTTTGAGTTTTTTCCCCTTATGGTTATTTTCTTTACACTTTTACAAAAAGAAAAAAAAAGACTTAGCAAGCAAATAGAAATGAATACATGGAGATATTTTGAATTTGTAAATTGCAAAGACTGCAGCAAATAAGGACACTTCAGCTCTTAATAAGTATTTTCTTATCAAAGTGAACGAAGGAGAAAGGACAGGTAGAGGAAACTAAGATAAATACAGACGTGCAAAGCAGAGGAAATCCAGTGTTGCTGCTGCTGCTCCATTGCTTCCATGACTCACTCTGAAATGTCCTTGTTCAGCAGGGGTAACAGATGAGAATGAGCTGTTATGTTCCATGTCCTTGTGTTAAACCTAAGCACAGCAGGACTAAATCACAGAGAAGACTTAGCTATCCTTGTATTTATTTTTGATGCTTGTTAGTTTATGCTGGTTATTTTCAGCTGCTGTATCATTTTAGTGAGAATTTAATTACTTTAAAATGAAGATAAGAGTATTATTTTAGAGTGCTCATGAGACAATCCCAGTCCTATAAATTATGTAATGTGTCAAACTCACTCCTAGTAACACTTTTTGAGCTCACTGAACTTGCACTAGATATGATTTTACTTTATTCTCTGTAGTCCACTGGACAAATATGTAGAGATATTTAATAAAAGAATTATTTATGGGCTGAAGCAGAACAGATCCTTCTTAAGTATCAGTTGTGCCAACACTTACTTAAGCTTCACTTGTCTGATTGCAGAAATAGTAGATTATCCCCTTGTCCCTGTCATATCTGGTTTTAACAATACATATTAATCCCTTGCACCAAGTGCTCAGGGAAAAAATGTATGTATTTGCTGCATGTCTATCAACTTGCTGGACTAAAAGAATGACATAATGTTCATTGCCATGAATCTAGGAAGACAACCGCAGGTGACAGCTGCAGTTTCTCATGCTACTCTATACAACATGTCACGTCGTGTCTAGTTGTAGGTCAGTTGTACTTAAGCAACAGGCACTGAGAGGAGGCTGTTAGAGATTGTGCTTTTGAAATACAGGAAGAACAATAAAATTGAACAAAGTGATTGGTGACTTTTTTGCAGATGAAAAAGGTGAAAAAGTTTATTCCAACATAAACAAGGATAGGAGAAGGTGATAGGACAGCTTATCTCTGTGCTTGGAAAAAGAGTAGTGAGTTTTGCTAGAAAGAACCACAAAAACAAAAATGTCACTCATTTCCTCTTGGCCTAGGGACTCTGCACGAGCAAAAAGCAGAAGAAATGATACAATACACGTCCACTCCTCCTAGACAAAGAGAACAGAGAGGATGAATAGGGAAGACAGCATTTCACAGAGTCATTATTCATACAAATCTGTAAGGACCAGCACTTTGCAAAACCGAACACTTTCCATAAAAGTTGAAGGTTTACAGAAATATCTCAGTTCACAATTTCCTGTTCTTCGTCCTCGAAACCTGACCGTCCTCCTGACAGCTGGACTAATAAAACTAGACACAGAGTGAAAGCAAACTTTTCTTTAGAGTTGGAAGGTTGCATGTCGAAGCTGAACTTCCAGAGGACAATAAAACTAGGTTTGGTTCAAATGTCAGCCAGAATTGATATACAAAGAAACATCTAAATTACCTTTAACTCTTGGTCTTAGTGGAGCCATGACCATCCTACCAGAACCTGATGCTTTGAGACCCTTGAGTTCTTTGCCCTGCCTGGAACTAAGGACTGGACTGGAGGGCCTTTCTATAAGAAAAGATGCTGAGTTCTTAGTGGCAAGGTGAGGTTGAGCTTTCTACGTGATAGAGCCTTTCATATGTTTGTGCAAAGTATTTATAAAAGGGATCAAAGGAAACACAGATCTTTCTTACCTTTTTATTCCAATCCATCCCAAGCACAGTCACATAATCAGCCGTGGAGCATTCCTCTGAGACATTCACCAGTCTGATGTTCTGAGACGCTCCAGTATGAGAGTTCACCTACTTAAAGTGGAAAGAAAGTAATTCCTACTATCAAACATAATATCTAACCTAAGTCTTTGTTGCAATTTAAATCAAATAACATCTTGACTTTCTTATGAAAAACTGTCCATCACTGTTATAATTGCTGCTTCCAAATTACATGCCAGCAACCTATACCAATATTATACATATAGCAATAGTATAAAACTCTCTTTCCTCGGATTTCTAGCAAGTCAGTTATGCCAATTTTAAAAACTACGTCTGACTTCCTTTTGAAACTGGAAAGCCAAACAGATATCACAAGAACACAGCAAAAGACTGAACATCCAGTCAAGTCAAAAAGTCTTGCCTAGATGGCATGGTAGAGCACAACTTCTTCCCCATTCTTGATTCTCATATAATTATACAAATGAATTCATCTGGCAACAAGGAGTAACTAACTCTCTGGCTGTTTATCAGGTAGTAATATTGAAATTAATATTTGATTATGGAGAAGTAAAATATTAAATAATAGTATTCCTCTACACGTTAGTTAGTTTTATGGCTAGACATAGATGGATGGAATGCAGTCTCTGATATAAGGAACTTATATTTTGGCAGTAATGTTTGCCATCAGTAAGAGTCAGCAAAATACATATCAAATATTGCTGAAAGCACATGTATTATGAAGACTGTCTCTTAAATAAGAATGCTCAAAAAAGGCAACCATGGCCATGACTTCCTTTTTTGTTTGTGAACCAGGACAAGCTGGGGGTAGAGAGGGGAAGGAATGAGGAACAAAATTGAAAATACTATCAAGGTCAGACAGTAAGTTAGTGCAAACTAGAATAACTTCATCAGGAACAGCCAAGCTATCCCAATTTAATATAGTTACACACTTGGACAGAAAAGAGGTAGTAGATCAAATAGCAATACTTTACCAGTACATCTGGTTTGATTCTAGTCTCCAAGGAATTAGCATAAGGAAATGAAAGCTGAAAGGAAAAAAGGCAACTGCTTGTATGAGCAGATTTCTGAGTAGCAAATGATAGATGCAGTCAGAAACACCTAGAAAAGGGAAAAAAAAAGAAAAAAAAAGGAAAAAAAAAAGGTTTAATCTGCAGTTTGTAGTCTTGGACAGGGAGCCTGCAAACTTTAAAACCACATGTAGTTAATTTCAGTGCAGGCAAAACTACTACTTTTGATTTTCTCCAGCTGACAAGGATGAGGAAGCTTCAGTAGATATTGTCAAAAAGATCACTCTTGCCTCACAGGAACTTCTAAATCACTATAATCTGCCTCATTTTACAACCCACTGATGTTCAAGGTGTAGAGAAGTCCAAAACAAACTGTTCCAGAGGGAAGAGACAGCATTTAAGAGAGAGGGGGAGGAGAGGAAAACAGTTCTTGATCAACAGTCTGGGCAAGATGAGGTGGAAAAAACAATGTGTGTTTAAGAAGCAATGCGATATTGATAGAGACCTATAACAGAGAGGAAAGAAAGCAGGTGCTTATATTTTCTGATGTTTTTAATTGTTCTTTTCTGCTTTTCCTATGAAAGGACCAAACATCAAAAATAGAAAGAGAGAAAGAAAGAGAGAAAGAGAGAAAGAGAGAGAGAGAGAGAGAGAGAGAGAGAGAGAGAGAGAGAGAGAGAGAGAGAGAGAGAGAGAGAGAGAGAGAGAGAGAGAGAGAGAGAGAGAGAGAGAGAGAGAGAGAGAGAGAGAGAGAGAGAGAGAGAGAGAGAGAGAGAGAGAGAGAGAGAGAGAGAGAGAGAGAGAGAGAGAGAGAGAGAGAGAGAGAGAGAGAGAGAGAGAGAGAGAGAGAGAGAGAGAGAGAGAGAGAGAGAGAGAGAGAGAGAGAGAGAGAGAGAGAGAGAGAGAGAGAGAGAGAGAGAGAGAGAGAGAAAGAGAGAAAGAGAGAGAGAGAAGAAAGAAAGAAAGAAAGAAAGAACGAAAGAAAGAAAGAAAGAAAGAAAGATTTGTTAAGGTTTCTAAGAACAGTACTGAAGAGAAAAAAATAAATTAAAACTGGTAGAAACTAGCACCAATACAGTGCATGAATTACCACAACATCAAGAAACAAATTTAGATTTATCTCTGCATTTCAGGGAAATGAAGCCCCCAGAGGTTAAAGCAGTTGCTAAATGGGTGGGGAAGTAAGAGAACATTTTAAAAAATAGCCCTCTAATTTGAAGCCAAAGTCAATGATTTAAACTTTAATGCTCAACTTGAACCCAAGCGCACAATGAGCATAGGTGGAACCAGCCCAGCCAGCAATTACCCAGAGCCAGGCAAACAAGGACTGCAGAAGTGGCCATTGCTCTAAGTGAATTAGCATTTTCAAACCCTGAGTTCAGCCCCGCCAGCTTGCTAGCCTCTGTTCTTTTCTCATGGTGATAACTTGTTAAGCCACAATACTCCACCACACGCCTAGCATCTATCTATATTGGGAAGTCACAATTGCCACAAGCTGTCACAGCACACGGCAGGCACAGCTGCAGCCCAGGCAGTAACACTCAGCTCTCCATCACTTCAGAGTTCATCTCTCCAGGCCACGATCAAGAACAAGTGTACTAAAAACTGTATGCTGGAAGTTCGGTGCCTCTTTACCAGTGAACACAGCCAGCTTGGGTCTCACAAGTAATCACTGAAGAACTGCTTCAGCGGTGCCGAAAAATCCTGCAGGAAAAGACTATTCGTAATGTCTAAACCCCAAAGCATCCATAATGTCTGCATTTCAGGAGGTCTGACCAAACCTTCTTCATCATACAGTGAATCCCATTTCTATATAATTATATGGTTTGCTGCTCACTTTTTTTTTCAAACCAGATTTAACTCAGCCCACACAAGCTGGTGTCATCTTATTGGTTTTTACTGTAAATCATTGACCTCAAACATCTTGAACCATAAAAGAGAGATTCTAGAAAACTTTACACAATGTGCTATATGTTAAAGAATTCTATACCTTGTCAAATTTCCACCATAGACATTCAGTTTCAGACTTCTTGCTTGATATTTTTATCACATATTTGAAAGTGTTTGCCCATATCCCTGTGAGCAATACGAAGCTGAGGGCTATATTCCAGACTCTAGAGTTTAAACTCTGAGTTTAAACTTTAGCATTTAACTGTGTATTTCCCCTCCAAAACAAGAAACTGATACCAAATATAGTGGGATAGCTGGAATCTACGTAGTCAGAAAATAGACACGATATTAAAAATACACTTACTGGGGGATGGAAAAGCACAGTGTTTTCACAGTGAAATTCCTAAGTGACCAACTTGCAATGTAAGATAGAAGGAGGCTGAAGCGAGGTTGTTGAGTTTGGAACTACCAGGTTGCTAAAAATAAAATGAAAGCAAGAAATACTGAACTCCCTGTTATTAAGCATGCCAGGAAGATGTATTGCCAGTCTGCTCCAAGTTACACACATCAATGGTAGACCTCTAGCACACCTAAGTTATCAGCCCACCCTTTCTGAAGATGCTCTGCCTGCATAGTTCAACATGTTGCAGACAGCCGTTTTCCCTACTTGGCGGACAAAAGCGTAAATAATCAAAACAGTGTAAACGTCAATTTCCCACATTTTTCCCAGTAACGATCACAAATCTGAGATTTAGTGTTTAACAAACAGGCTACCCACTCAGACCTAACACTCAATGATTTTCCAAGATGACATTTTTTGTTAACAAAATACTAATAAAGTGGGAGAGAACAAAGTGCAGCACTGTAGGAGAGAACAAAATGCAGCATCATACTGAAGCTACAACAGAAAGTTGAAACCAGCCACTCACAGAAAGTTGGAACACACTCACTCTCACACGGATTTACCTTTTCTTCTAGAAAAAAACCATCAGCCTCCAGATAAAAGACTTGCCACAGGGTGCTCTGGTGAACAAAGCAGAAGTCTGGGCTTGAAAGAGAACCCCATGGCTCAGCAGACATCGTGCAGAACCATGATCAGACTACTTCATCTGCACTATCCCTCTGCTCCCCACTTCTCATATGAAGAAAGGTGAGGTATTCAGATGCTTCTCTTCAAAAGGTCACATACACATCTTATCTGGGGACTTTCAGCTGCTTTTCAGGTTGTTCAGATTGTCGTTGTCTTTTTCCTTCAGGGAAGCATGTTGCATATATTGTATCCCAGTGAGGAGAGAAACTGAAGTTAACCAGAATTACAAGACTTTTGTGGGGCCTTTTACGTGTATATGTATAGATTTCACCTGTTTCATACCCTGAAAATCAATGAATTTGAGGGCTAAAATCCTTCTGTTCCAAGAAGAAACCCTATTTCTATATAAATAGTGATGACTATATTTCTACACGAAAGTCCTCTTTCCTGCTTACATATCTACTACTTTGTACTAAAACTTCAGCTATAACCATAAAAGATGCAACACAAAGCTCAAAGTCTCTGGGACAATATTCCACTTTGTCTGGGAATCTTGTACCTCTCATGCTTATGAAAGTAAGATATTCATAAATGTTAGATATCCAAATAGTCTAGTGTTTATGAAGGTTTTTACAATAGTTTTTATGATCAACTCCAGGAGATAATCTCCCCATTTATAACTAAAAAAAAAACAATAACTCATCTGGATAGCTCTAAAAGAAAGCTACAAACCATGGCACAGAAGCACCTTAAAACAGCAGAATGAAAGGACAACTGAGGAGAACTCAGTCTGTGTATATTTTTTATAATGAAACAATTCAAAAAACAAGTCATACTGAGACATCACTTTGTGTGGCTTGCTTCCTGATTATTTTTGTCTTCTTTTGCTTTGTTTTCTAAAGCAGACTTGACTCTGCCTCAGAGTTCTGGTTCTTCTTGAGGCTTATGCTTAACTAACTGGCCCAACCAGAGAAGAGAGATGAGACAGGAAATTATTTCATTTGCACAATATTTATTTACTTGTTACAAAAATACTATTCTTGACTTCATCAGCAAAAAAGAAAATACAATGAGCAAAAATGTTTAATTTTGCAAAAGTTATTCCATGAACTGGTTGGTAAAGGATGTGACACACTATATTCTTCGCAATTGAAACTGTAGCTGAACAAATGTTTTCAAATGGAGAAATTATTCAAAAAGCTGTAAAATGTTTAATAGATATTATCTTCTTCATAGCCTTAACTTTTAGGAAATCATTGTGCCAGTGATGTCAGACACCAAGCTCTGAGGTATCAAGTGTGATTTTCCTTCTCTTTCTAAGGATCCTGAGAAGTACAATGTGTCTTTGTTTAGAAGTGTTTACTGTTCTTTATCAGTAGAAGGAATAACAAAATTTACTTATCTAATTTGCACACCTGAAGCAAGGACATTGGGGATTTTTTTTCTTTTAAGCTTTTAATATTACGGATAAAATCACATTATCTGAGCTTCAAATGACAGTTTTTCCATTCTAAAACACTTCATAAAATAAATCAGTGAATTTTGACAGAGGTATTCTCCATCCCAAAGACAGAGGGAGTTACTATGAATTTCTGCTTCATTTGAAAAGGTCACCAGGGTAGGGCTCACTGTCAGCTCGCAGAGGGACGTGGATCCAAAGTCCTATCATTTTGTCAGAAGTTAACCCTGCCTTCTTTTGGGATTGTGGGTGGATACTGCAGTGATTATACATCATTAAGTAGCAGATCTGATAGTTTATCCTTTTAAAATAATTTCCTAAAGGAAATAAAGATTTTTTTTCTGCCTCTCATATCTCATAACCACAGAATAACCCACACAGTGAAGCCAGTCCTGTGCTGACAAAATGCTGCTTGGAATATCAAGACAAGGCTCTTTTTCTCCACAAACTGAGCTTAAAGAGTTACCGAAGGGCAGTGACTCAGCAGATCAGTCCAATTAACAACATTTAAACATTAACCATGTAACAGAACAGCCTAATTGTTGTTTTCAGGAGCAAGACGGACAACCACTCTGTCAAAGCAGTCAAGAGAACTGTCTGTGTGCCAAAAAGTATTGTCTTGCTCTGCAGTTATAAGGATGCCTTTAGCCACGTAAGCAAAAGACCAGCAATATCAGCCTAGGATGTCCTCCTCCTCTAGGGACCTAGGCGCTCCTTGTATGGTACTCACAATTCACCACAGACTCAGAAGGAAATATTTAATAGATCCTATTACAATGTTGTGGGAATGCTACCAGCTCTGACAGTAGCAGAAGATTAATTTCATTGGGCAGCTAGGGAAAAATCAAAGCTGCTTGTAAAAAGGAAGAGACAACATAAATCATTGACAGCTGCTAGCAAATGGAATGTTATGTGAACACAGGATTTTCAATAGGCTGCAGTAAAATTATATTATCATAAATTATATTAGCATGTTGCCTATATTAACATAACATTAGCATATTAACTGTATTAACATAGCCTAGTTTTGTGGAAGGTGAATCCAATCTAGAAGTCAATAAGAAATAAGCCATGAAAGGTGAGCTCTCCATATGGAGGAAAGACCCATTCCTGCTCATAGCCTCTCTAGTCCATCATTGCTAGTGAGTCCATCAGCTCACTAGACCATCATTATTTCAAGGCACAAAGCCCAGAATGCTTGGACAGTAGACATTCATTCCCAGACACTCTGAGCAGCAATCTTCTTTTAAATAAGAGCTGGCAAGGGCCTGTCACTATTTCTCTCAGCATCTTACAAAAACAATCCAACAAAATACATCAGCAATGAGAAAGAAGATAAAAGGAAGTGAACATTACCCAAGTATTAAATAAACAGTTTACTCTGAACAATGTCCTCCTATTTTGGGCATTATATAAATTATTGTGCTTGGACTAGAAAACAGAATGAAAATAAGGAATTAGATTAACAATAGAAAATATCACATTTTCCAGTTAAATTGGCACTAAATCTTTATCTGTAGAGTTGTGCCTACAAAGGTGGGTAGAAAATGCTGTGAGCAGCATGTGTGCTGCCTTGTTTGTACTGTTTGTTTTCTTAAAAATACTGGAGCAGATCTTACTCCCTGGCAGTGAGCAAGGATAAAAAAAATGTGTTTCACTTTTGGAAACAATATTCAAAGAATTTATGAATTCAGAATGAATATATAAAGTACTCTGTGCACTTGGTAAACCTCAGAGTCCCACCAGCTTCCTGTTTTGAATTCATCTCTTTTTGTGATGATTTATTGATCTCTTAAGTGCACTCATTGCAAAATTAAAGCAATAGAAGTAACTTTCATGAGAGATTTGTTGATTCTGCACTTATAACAAAGGACAGAGATCTGCAATAAAAATTAAATTCCTGTCCACTGGCAGCTTCAGTAAGTACTGAATCAAAGGATGTTAAGGATTTTACTGGGTATCGTACATTGACCAACACCACTGGGAATAAATAGTAAATAAAGGAGGCCAAAGTTGAATATTTTGGGTTCATCAGAAAAGCAAATAAATGCCAGCCAGCCCACAAAAACAGGCAGCAGAAATCCAGGGCTCACTGCAGTTATAATAATGCATATTACTTTTTTAGCCATATACCTTTTCCCTGGGCTATAGTTGTGCAACTGACTGAGCAAATACTACCATTTGCTTCAAAGGGTCAGCAAAGGTAGAAAAAAAAATGAAATGCAAGGTAGAAGGCCACTGTAATCAGCAATCGTCTCACCCTGCAGATTTTGGATTTGTTATGACAACTCACAAACAGCTCTTAAAAGGCTGACACAATGGTTAAAAAAATGAGGCCCCGTCCTGCCACCACCAGAAACCATGGTCATCAGGAGCCCTTTGCTGCAAGGAGCTGCTGGCCCTGCCGTGCCCTGACATCTCCAGGGCCGTGTCAGGTGCCCTTTAGGCAGCAGTATAAATCTGGGACATTGAGACAGCTAAATCCCCACTCATTACAATGGAGACAAAGCAGCTATTCTTCTCTTGCGACTTCTTTGCTGCAGTTGACACACCGGGGAGTAGTCTCAGACTGTTTGTCCTAGCAAACGGAACGGGTCCAGGCTGCAGACAAATGCACTGACCCGTTGCCCATACAGTTAAACTGTCAGCACAAACCTTGGCACAATCTGGCCCTCTTTCAGACAATATCTAGGTATTGTTTGGGACTAGCATAGGCAAGGGACCTTTCGCATAAAACATTTTGGATCCAGCCACCCAGCTTGAGGAAGTGAAAGGAGGAGAAACATTTTAGCAATTTGGTGCAAAGTGTGCTCTACCAGACCAGAAAATAGTGTCAGGATTATTTTATCCACTTGTATAGGCTTAGACAGTGCCATTACTCGGACAAAGAGGTTATGTCTGTGTCAGTAAACCAAACAGAACACAAACATTCTTTGATCATGAAGTCCACACGTTTACAGCAGAGCTCGTCAGGTATTCAAACTCTCCTTCCCTACAAAACAGGATGGTGACATCCATATCCAGTTGGGAACAGTCTTCAGTCCAGTGGGGTCTTTGGAGAGCTTTAACTGGCTTGAGTCATAACCATGAGAGAGATCATGCAAGCAATTAAATGATAGGTAATCAGGGTCCGCAGCTTAAGCCTTGATCCCATTTACTTTCCTAGTTTAGACATAGCCTCTGAATTTAACCACAAGGTCCTAATTTGGCTCTTTTTTTCTAACTACAAGAATGTTTGAAATCCTGCCAGTGTTACTGAAATTTTATTGCTTTTACTTCTTGTTATTCATTGTGAACATATATAATATTTATCTATAAGTGGAGGGACAATGGCATGTCTAGGGATGAGTAAGATCACAAAGAATATATAAAAAAGGAGTTTTTTTCCTCCTCCATACCCTCAGAGTTATCCTTTTTTTGAAGATCTGGGATTGCCTGAGTTAGATGTGCTTCCCATATATTTCATAACGTTCTGTGGATTTCTCTTACGTGAGTTTATCTGGTAAGTAAATCTTGGAAAGTCAAGCTTAGCAACAGCATCCTTCAGCAAGCAGTTTTTCAAGCCTGCTACCTCTTCCGTAACCACCGGTGGTTTTTTCTTTTTTCTTTTTTTTTGCTTTGCTTTGAACATTCAGTGGTCTCAGGTTCTTGTTTAGAAAGAAGCAGTGAACAGTGACATTTTATCTGTCCTCTCCACTACAACTATGATCTTGGAAGCTTCTGTGATTTCTCCCCACCAAGTCATTAGTTTTATGTAAACAGCCATTTCTCATTTCACACTTCTGTCTTTGCTACCCCTCCCTAAATCTTCTTCAATTTTAGCATACCTTTTGTGAGAAGAGTGAGCTGGAATTGCACAAGGTATTCAAGATGTAGACAAACCATGGACTGTGAGAAATCAGGAGAGACAGTCTGTCAAACTCCACCAGTAACCTTCCTCTGATACAAGATCCAAAACTTTTTCCTATTTTTTATTTTCTAACTTTTAAGCAATTATTTACCCACACATACTCTCTTATCCCTGTCTGATTTATCCTATTATATCTCTTAGTATCCTAAAAAACCCTACAAATAGATGAATATAGGCCAGAAGTCAATTAACTCAGGACAAGTGTGAAGCATTGCTTAGATAATAAAGTCCTACTTAAGCAGATAGGCAATAAGGCCAAGAGAAAATACCTATGTGATTCTACACAAATGCCAAACAAGACATTAAAAGCTAAAGAAAAAAAAATGAGGAAATTGATATTCTGGCTATGAGGGAGGTTACAGGGTTACAGTCATAACAGAGAGAAGGAAGGCAAGCAGTGCAACACCATACTACCAGGGTACAAATTGTCAGGCTCTTCAGTGAACCTACAGACCTTAATTCTCCTGACCACCTCGCTTATGATAACCATCCGTAACCTTGGGCATAATAGTGCCTTTGGCCCCAGAAGCTCCAAGTAAGATCAGTCTCAGGTCTCCAGGACCAACCTACAGTTCAGTTGAGCTTCACCGTAGGTAATCCTGGAGCCAGCTTTGTCCTCTGCTTCTTGCCACTGGCTCAGCCCCGTTGCCTTGCTCTGCAGAGTCAGTGGAAGCTGTTGCTGTCGCCAGTCCTGCTCAAATACTGAAGAACTGTGCTCTGGTGGAAAGAGCACTGCCTGTGCTGGGGTCATGGAGCAGCAGGGCACTTGCTGTTCTTTAGCAGAAATGGGATAGGAAAGCAAAGTAAGTCTTGGCATTCAGAGTGGTGCAATCATGCAATATGAAAAAGAGAAAGAGATAATGGTGAATGAGTAAAACAAGGCTAACAAATGAGAAAAATCAGGTCACAAATGAGAAAAATAAGATAAAAAGCTAACTACATCCAGAAAGAACACCAGAATTTGCACTATGTCAAGTACCCGGCCTTAACAGGAAAGATTTAGTATTGCTATGCAAGGAGGATGATAATGTGACTTTAACCTGCTTAGAGATATCAGAGAAGGCTGTCAGAGTAGAAAACTTAATAAAAGTGGAAGAATTCAATTATATCCTTGTAGACTGAAGAAATGTTGTTGTGAGGAATGATACATAGATGAAACTTTAGATAGACTTTCTAGTCTAACCCACAAGAGAAGAAAAATTTGGCTTAGTCTTGAGTGGACAGCAGTGTAAGCAAGCTTACTTTGGATGTACTTACTCTGTAACTGTGACTACTACATGCCCAAATTAAGGATGCTTTGCAAGAATAAAACTGATTTAATTTCACAAAAAAAGAGCAACATAAAAATGAAGAATGATGTTAAAAACAAATTGAAAGGAACATAGAGAAGAATAAATTTTTCTCTATCAATCACACATAATCCAAGATATGCTAAAAAGGACCCATGAAAGTGAGAACCACTAAAAGCATAAGAAAGAATGCATTTAAAGTTAGAAAGACACTATTTTAAAATCAAAATTAATACCTGAGGAAAGAAAATGGAAAATAATATAAACTTAGATATATCAAATGTAAAACCAAAAAAGGCAGACAAAAACAAATTTTGAAAACTAGCTTGGTGAGTAAGATATTTGTCCTTTAAAAGAAAATTTGCACACTCTACACAAATGGTAGAACTGAGTGTAAAATGTTTGTGGAAAATAAAGTCATAACCAAAAATCCAGAAGAATTCCCCTCATTCTTGTTCACTTAGGAAGACTTCAGAGAGGTTCACAGCCACTTTCTTTATAAGGGACAGCTCTGAGGAACTCCTACTCCTACTATCTCCTACCGAAGGCGTAGTAAGAGATGTTCAAGAACAAACTAATAAAAGCTAAGAAACCACTTGGATCCTTTCCATTCTACTCCAAGTACTGCAGGAATTAAAATGTGAAACAACTGAATTCTTGCTGTATTGGTAACCTGCTGACTAATTCTGCCTTGGTGTCAGAGGAATGAAGAGCAGCAGATGAATGCCTATACACCAGAAACTCTGGTTACCATGCAGGTAAAACTGGTAGAAACTGTATGAGATTTGTTCAACATATGATGTATTGGATAACCTGGAGCAGCTTTGGCAGCAAAAAGTCAAGGTTTGCAAAACTTTGGATCCCCTGAAGGTTCAAGCAGGCATATTGACAATGCTAGTCTGATTCACAGAATAACTTGAATATACAAAAACATTTTGACCAGGCCCCTTTCTGTAAAATCCCAAGAAGAACCTAATAAATCAAGACAGAGGGAATAATGGTTTTTGTGCATTGATAATTGATTAAAATCAGAGACAAAGTGGGAATAAATACACAGATTACCTCAGGAGTCCCACAAGTTTCTGTGACAAAGCTACTCAATATATTCACATATGAACTGCTGAAAGGGGTAAATGGTGAAGAGTATGTAAAGCATATAAAGTTATGCAGGATAGTAAAAATGAAAGCTCTCTCTACCTAAGCTTCATGATACGGCATGACTGAACAACAAAATGGCAGAATGGAAGTTCAGTATTAAGTGCAAGGAAACACATTCTAAATGGTGGCCTTCAAGTTAATTATTGTCCCTGAAAGGGATGTTTTCATCAGACTATCAACTCACTGTTCAGAGGTTAATAGCATGAAGTTCCTGACAGGAACAGAGAACACAGCAGAAAACCGACTTCCAACACTGTATAAATCTAAGCACTGTGTACAGTTATGGTCCTTCACCTTTTCCGACAGGATATCATCAAATTAGAAAAGATACAGAAGATCTACAAGGATTACCAGAGGTGGACAATGTCTTCTGTATCCGAAGACATAAACAGATGATCCATAAACAGATGATAGCTTTCATCAGGGAAAATGGACAACTGGAGTAGCTGTATCACAGTCATCAAAAGAAGGCCCCCTTTATTGCTAGGAGAGGATATACACCTGAGGAAAACTCTCAATATTCATTTTTTGTATATTTTCTAGCCATCCATTTCTAGCCACTGCTAGTGGCAGAATTCTGGAATAAACATGCTATTGTTATTCTTGTCCCAAAGACTGCAATCCTGTCCTATAAGGGCTGGCATAGCAATTACAAAAAAAAAAAAAAAAAAAAAAAAAAAAAAAAAAAAAATCACAGGCAGACAAGTTAAAGTAAATGGCAGGATTCAAGATTCCAGGCAGGGAATGACAAAAAGAACTGATCCTTCCTTTTCCAGTAAAGCTTCTCTTCAGCCAGTTTTTACACAGAACTCACTGTTATGATCTCAAAATAATTCTTTTAAAATCTGCTGTACTGACCACTCATGACTATTACAAACACATATTTCCCCTTTCACACTGTGCTTCTTTATGACCAAGATCGGCAAAAGAATATTGTTGAAACACAGGTCTTTAATAGGTTTGATCTCCATCTCCCTGTCCCCAGATTGCTATCAATTGTCCAGCTTTGCCACAGGCTTAGACCTTTAGATATTCATATTTTCCAGTTCTATTAACTGAAGACAACTCTAAAAGCACTTTCTTCAATAAAAATAAATAAAATATAGATCATAATCAAACTCGAATCAGGTTGTATTCTTACAAAAAAATCATAGCTCATTACTACTGAAGATATTAAAAATCTCCCATGAGAGTCTGACAGTCAAAATAAGAAGCCAAAAGTTTGTTTAGTGCAAAGATGCTTGTTTTTTTTCCGTTTTGGTCTTGAGGTTTCAACCTCAGCAGCAGGTGACACGCTCAGAAGTTCTTACCGAAAGCATAAAAGATGTTCAAGACTGAAGTCAGTGTTCTATAAATACCCAAAACAATGACATTTCTTTTTTTTTCTTTTTCATGGTAGGCAAATCAAAAGGTCAAGGCTGAATGCTCATTTTCATCTCTCAGAAGTGCCTGTTCTTTCGGTGTCGTTTCCCAGTTGCCGTGTTTCCAGCTATGCAGAGCACTGTGTGCAGCAAAAGCTGCACGAGGTGACGCGGCTCCAGGCAGCAGGGCAAAGGCGCTTCAGATCAGCTTTGCTGGCATTCACATCCCACAACCTAACTTTCTGAAGAATATGAAGGAAAGTGAGAAAAAAGTGCAAATTGAGAGCTGCTGTTTAAAACATTTCTCTGTTTGAAGAATGTATTCTCTATATTCTTTGTCAAATTTATTTTCTATATTCAGAATAACCGATTGCAAGTGTGCTCTTGCTACTTGTTGACACAGTCCTTTCTATTTGCTAGCAAATGCTCTCCAGTTTTATTGGAAATTTGCCAGTCCTTTCTTCCAGCACCCCCACAGAGATCCGAAGAAACAGCAGAACTGCAGAATCCTGAAAATGTGTGTATGACTGTATAATGTTCTTTAGCTTTATACTGTTTGTGCAGTTTTCAAAAACAGGAGAGCAACACCATGCAGGGTAAAAGGAGAGGAAAAGCATGTATTTAGTGGTATGGGAGGTGGTGGGAAGAGCTATCACTGGGTGAAGATATGTCTACAGTCAGATTTTTTTTCAAATTGACAATGTGCTCTGAATGCAGTTTCAGGCCAAGCTGTCACTTAAAGTGAAATAAAGTGCTGTTATTGATGCCATATAAATGTTGCTGGCTTCACTGCACCTCCAGTCACATTTAAGATATCTTTATCCTGTGGCCTGCATCCAAATACCCAGTGTTAAATCTCCAAGGAGTCGCTTTTAAACTGATAGCCTGCAATTAGCACTTGATGTCCCATAAATGCATTAGGCAGTTCCTCCCTCAGAATGCTTTTTCTCTTTCTTTAAATTGCCAAGATTGAAAGAATTATGTTCTAATCCCCTGCCTTCATCCAGTTCATTTTGAAACTTAATGTTTTTCAATTAAATCTCCCATTGGGAACTCATTCACTTCCATCACACCAGCACAGCCAGGTTGCCTTGATTAATCACTAGCACTTGCCCTTCTACTTCACTAAGTCTCAGTACGATGTCTAATAACTGCAAAGCTTTAGTAAAACTACCGGGTAAATCAATGCTTTATGTAATTCCAAATCTGAAAGTTCAAAGAGTTTTACAAACCTGAAGAAAGAAGGCAGAGGATTACAGGCCGTGTTTCTTATTCAGAGTTGTCAGCTTCAGAGCCGCCTCAGTTCCCAGGCTAATAAAGCTCCATTCATACTGGAAAGGCAGCCCACATAGGTAATACAATTCATCAAATAGAGAACATAGGGCTAGAAATTAAATTACATTCTCTGTTCTGGAGATGCAAGATAGTTGCCAGATTTACAATTCCCCATATATAGTAGCAGTATCTTAAATATCAATGGAGATAATAAATAACATAGGAGAGAAACCTCTTCTCACACTCATGGCAGAGATTAAACTTGACATTTTTCACTGTTATGAAGCCTACAGTAGGGACTACATGTAGAACAGTGTCTACTTTAAAATCAGTTTTGGCAACAGCCCTTCACATGCAAGCCCATCACTGGAAAAATAAATAAATAAATATATATATATATACATATGTGTGTGTACATAAATGTATACATATATATGTGTGTGTATGTGTGTATATGTATTTTTTAACAGAAATTCAAAGTGGTTAGCCTTTAGCTAGAGGACACATTGTGTGAGAAATTTAAGATTAATGAAAATAAATTATCTAGAAACTGGAAGTCCTATGAGAAAAAAGCAGGTATTCTTTTTCTGAAGTGTGTCCTCATTTTTTGTTTGCCATACAATATGAAAACACATTGGTTTTAACTTGAAATTGTTCTTTTCACTTATTGCAAAATAGAAACTAGGACATAAGGATAGGTTTCTTAAAAAAATCTTTAGTTATTTTATATTTCCACCATCATCATAAACTTAAAAATTCTATGTTGCTATAAAACCATTTCCTGCTCAAAAGATTACAGGACCCAGGGGCATTTTATTGTCCTGCATCAATCATCAAGATGTCAAGAATATCCACTTGCTTTGTTATTAATGTTTTTATTACTATATCTATTGTACTTATTTTAAATTGCAAGCCACATTGCTGTACTGAACTAGACCAAGACCTCTTGCCATGAGGTAGTTAAAAGCTTTCTATTCAGTGGCAGGAAAAGCAAAGGGCAGAGAGACTCTTTGCAGACCTCTGATTAAGACTTCACTTTTGCTCAATCCATTTAAGGCTGTGAACGTTTGCGAAGGTATGAAGTTATCTCACCCCATATGATCAAGTGCTGAACCACACTTTGGTGAGTCTGACCTTCAGTAACTCCCCCGGATTAACTAATTCACTGAAAAAAGTTTTATCTCCTGCAATCTCACCTTCATTTGTCCTTATCAACTGGCCTGTTCTAAACATGCATCTGTCCCACAATAAGATCAGAGCATAAATATCCTCTATCTGGTGTTTACTAATTCCCATTTTTGCAGTTCATTGAGACTGAAAGATGACATATGCCACTCAGTCTATAGGAGTAAAAGGAGATGGGGACAGAGCCATAGAATCATAGAATCATGATTAGAAAATACCTTTAAGATCATCAAGTTCAACTGTAAACCCAACACCACCATCCCTACTACACCACGTCCCTAATGCCTCATCCATACGTTACTTGAACACTGCTGTGGACTCCACCACTGTCCTGAGCAGCCTGTTCCACTGTTTGGCCACTCTTTCCATGTAGAATTTTTTTCTAACGTTTAACAATTTGCTAATATTTATTTATGCTGGGATTTTGCCAGGAGCATCTTCTTTTCCATGCAGACCACCTTGGCTAGATTGCCTGCTTTTGATGGGGATGACAAGATCTGGTCTACCACAGCAGGGCAAGTCTCCCAGCCAGGCATCATGCACCTTTGACTTGGGCAGCAGGTTGTCAGGAAGTCAAGGTTGTCCATTCTGGTCAGCCAACATCTCAGATGTTTTCAGCCATGGAACAAACACCACACACTAACTCTCAGCCCCCACACATACTACCTTGTGGCCAAGCAGTCCAAAGGCAGTTTGCCCCAAGCAGTCTCCTTCAGAGGTATGAAAGATATACATAATTACGATCAGACTTTGATGTGGAGTTCTGCATCTTTCCATTACCACTATCGTGAGCTGACCCAAAACTTTGGCCTGAGATACTTCCTCAGTTGGAGTCATCTTGGAAGGCAGAGTTGAAATTTGACGTGTGATTTAGTAAATGCTTGCTTTGATGGTGTGTATTTAGAGTGCAAAGAGTCAGAATACAAAAACCAATAAATTTAAATTTTCTATTTAAGAAAAAAAAAATGAAAATGATCCATTTGTTGTTTTAAGTGTCCTTGTTACTATCGTATTATGTTATATTTTATTAAAAATGACCTTTTCAGGAAAGGCATAATTATCTTGAAATACATTTTCTGATTTGTGATAGGGAGTGGATTATTTTTAAAATGTAATGATGGGTTCAATTATGTCATATAACTGATTCACTTTTAAAACTCTTTGGTTTTGCTTTCTAGGTGCTTAATAAGAAAGAGAGAGTAATTTTATCTACTTAATGATTTGATTTTATGATTAGTGAAGAGTCCTTAGCTCCCGGTGAGGTCAAAACTACCGTCAAGGCCAAGTTCCAGCATTACCTTAAATGAAACTGCAAACATTTTGCCAAGGCAACATCACATTAGAAACAAGATAAAAGGAAAAGCAGAGATATTCCCTGATTTCACTTCCAAAACAGAATGGCACATTTTTCAGGTCACCTTTCCCTTTGGTCAGTTTTCCAGCTGACTTCTGCCATTTTGTCATTTGGAACTTAAGTATTCCTCTATAAAAATCAAAATTGGCAGAGGATTTCTTTTAATAAACATAGCAAAATAACACACTGATATACTACCACAGAAGTCAGGTAGATCACTGGCCCTAAGTTGCATATTTATCAGGAACACATCAGAAATACTTCAGCAGCCGAGTGCTGGTAATCCCAACCAATCAGTTTTTCCCTTTCTTGCACTGTTCGACAACTACTTTTCTCATTTTCTGTTTCTGATGGAACATGACCCAGTTTCGAACAGCATGAGAATAAGGTAGCAGTGCTGGACCACCAAACTGAGCTCCCACAGAGAACACGAAAAGGACGGAGAAGTGATTCTTTATAAGGTACAGAGCGCGCCAAAACCATCGGCATTGGTTCTAGCTACTGCTACTTCTATACCTTCCCGTTGCTGCCATGCTTTGCTCATTAGAATGACAATTCTCACATATTGCTAGGTGATCATTCACAGCATGATCAGTTTTTTTGCTCCAAAGACAAGTTTCAGTTGAGTGCCCTGTTAGGCCAATGTCCTCATTCCCGGATTAAATACAGAGGATTGCTCCCAAGCAGCTAGCCCAGCTGGGCTTATTTCCATCAGTCTCTTTTTTAGATTCTAATCTTCACACTGGCAGCTAAGTGACATGCACCTATGGCCTGTGGGATCATTAAAGCCACTGTGTCATATCTCTTGTGTAGACACGTGGATAAACAGAACACAAATCGCTCGAATCTAAATGTCTGCCACTAGATAAACACTCACTTTAATAAGAGATGATGCTGTTAATAGGCACAATTTCAGAAAGATGCCAAGTTCAGCAAGGGGCCATGCTGTATACCCACTGCTAAAGTGGAAAATTATTCCTGGACCAGCCTCTCTGTAGTCCTTTGCCTCCTCAGAACTTTATAACTCAGCTGTTCCGTTTCATAACTTGTCATCTGGTTTAAAAAAAGATAAAAGGAATCCACCTCAATGAAAAAAAATCAGGATATAAATAATATGCGATAAATAACATACAATGTTTGCAAATTAATTAATCTGCTATGCCCAACACTTTCTGATGGTCTTGTGCTATGTATTTATTGATCCATTAATTTTAATAGATAGATAGATAAAAATAAATTAAACATGTTAACTATGCCTGTGACCACAAATTATTTCAGAATAATAACTTAACTGGGCCAAGCCTCTGCTAGGGAACTTTCTAACAACTTAATAGCAGATATGATCAAGTCCTGCCTTGAATGATGTCTGATGCCGCTTAATCTGCTAGCATAAATGCAATCATTGTGGTTTTGTGGTTTTATCGAGTACCCACATGTATTTCAATATCCCAGAAAAGTTGATCATACCACAATATAGTGCTGACTTATTGCAACCTAAGGGCTCCTGGTGTTATCGTTGGAAGCCCTCAAAACTTCCCCCTCTATTCCTGCCTGGAGGCAGTGGCTGCTCCAGCTTCACCAACCACAAAAGCACATGGTAGGGAAGAAAGGGAGAGACATGCTTCCGGATGAGTTTTGCTGGGAAAGTGGGAAAGTTCCTTTGCTAACAAACAGGTGCGTTGTTACCCATTCCTTCCCACCTTGTCATAACCAGCTACTATTTTCCGGGTGCTCACTACAGCACCCTAAGGACATGAGAGCGCTCCCGTGTGCTCTCCTAACAGGACACCGACACACGACGCACAGAAGTGCATTTTGCAGAGGATGCTTGAGCAGGCCGAGGTTCAGCTAGAGGCTGAGGAAGGCCGTCTGCAGCCTGTCAACCACAGCTGCACCGTAGGGCCATCTCGTCACAACTTGCCCACAGCCAGAAGACCATTTCCAGATGCCGTTTCTCTCCCTACCTACAAAAAGTGGCGGCACAATCCCGTTCTTGGAGGGTTTACATAGACGTACTTGTAGCGAGGGGAAACCAAGCACGCCTCAGCCCTTCTGAAGCAAAGCAGCTCCAGTTGCAGAACCGCCTGCAACGGCTCTGGCAGACCCAGGGAGCCGGCTTGCCTCACAGCAGCCTGTGATGAAAACACTATCATTTTTAAAGCTTGGAGGTTAGCCACAGGTTGTGCAGGACTGTAGCAAGGATATTGAAGGGAACGGACACACTTCGTCTTGCCCAATGGGAGGCCCATACTTGCGCCCAGGCTTCACACATGGCTCTCCCCCAGATGGGACAAAAAAGTCACCAGCTGTGTCGAAAAACCCTCCTCAAGTTTCTGCTCAATGAGGGAGGCCAGTGACTGGCCAGGGATTCAGAGCATTCACATCCTTTTCGCAGGATGGCCAGACAGGAAAGGTGTGTGTAGCTCCTGACCACAAAAACCACCTCCATGTGCAGAAGTGAAATATTGCCAAAACGGCAATATTCCTCCAGCTCTGTGCAGTTCTTATGTATTTATTTTTAATTGCAGAAACACAGCTCTTGCCTGAGGGGAAAAGGCAGACAGCAGCTCGTGTCCACTTCTCCCCAGCATTCCTACCTTCTCCAGCGTGCAACGAGAGAGAGAAAACAACATTGAGATATCCTGTAACTATGTACAAAGTCTTACAAGATAAGAACCTCTTTCAAATAAGCCCTTATCAATCTTCAATAGAGTGAAGTAGACATAAGGAACTAATTCAGGCCCAGCTCTTTTCTTTTCAGGATATTTATCAATATACATGAGATATAGATACTCGAGGTAATATTTTAAATAACATAGCAACCAGTGCAATGTAACAGCTGGAGATAGCAGTTGTCCTAGGAGGAGGGAACTGTATCACTATCAGCCTTGTACAAGCACCTTTGGATTGCCGGTCAAACAAAACTACAAGAGAGGGAGGAGATAGCACCCATTTGGGCACCCATCTGGGGCTGCTGCAGTGCAGCAAAGCAGTCTGAGGAAAGTCAGAGTAGATTCACAACCACCTGAGACTGTTAGCTTATGAAAACACATCTGTCTAAAGCATCACTTTGCTCCCTTTCATTTCTCACTCCTCCATTTGTCATTTTAGTCATTTGTCTAATCATTACTCAGACCTTGCACCAAGACAAGGACTACCCCTACCTTAGGATTACTTCGTAGTTTCTTATGTACAGGAATCCTGATCAGTCATCCTGATCCTGTCATGCTCCCCTCTCCATCAACATCTTTTTTCTCCCATAGTTCTAGGGAACCAATTCTCTTCCCTAGTTTCCCAGTCAAAAAAGAAAAAAAAGGGGGTTGGTACTAATTTTTATCTACAAAATATGAATAAGACAAGGAACAGGGACAGCATATAACACAGACTAATTAGTAACTGAAATGTGTCTTCTTCTCGTAGTTATGAACACTTGTTTGCACGTCTCCAATGTGTAACAGCTTGGTATTGTGTTTAATGGTGACCTTAAAGCAGACCTGCAAAATATCAGGAGGTTTCTATGAGCATATCTTTTTTTAAACCTCCCCTCCTACCTTTTTTCTCCTAATTAGAAAAGTTGGAGGAACTTGCCCTCCTCCAGCTGCTGATGTTGTTTCACACTAGTTACCATGTCTAGTGCGCTCACAGCACTCAGATAGTCACAGGAAGTGGCTGTTATTGGCTGCTAAAGGTCTGGAAAATGACAGTTAAAAGGACTGTCAAGTACAGCCTTAACCAAAGCAGTCGAAATATGCTTTTCTACCCTACTGTGTCTATGCATAGTACATCTTTTATATAGTCCAGTTTAAAGCTTTATAAACTTGTGGAAAACTGCAATCAGAAAGTTCATCATTCACACTCTGATCTGCAGAGTCATCAGGTAGAGCTTTGGTTATGAACTTTCGTGCTCATTGTAACCTCAACAACTGAAGTGGGTTTATAATATAAACCCATATAATTTTTTCTGTCATCTGTCATGCTACAGTCTTGCTATCCAAACTTACTCTCTTTTTTCGGGGAAAATAAAAACAGAAACAAACAAACAAGATTATCATTCTATTGGAATTCTAAGAAGGGAAGAGAAGGGTTTAAAAAAAGAATAAAAAAGAGTCATTTTAAAGAAAATGGAGATCTGAATTTCTTAAATATTACAAAATGACATAAGCTGAAGCAAAAATAAAAAGTACAAATATCAAGAGGAATAGATTCAAATAAGAAATAGAAAGGCAATATTTCTAAAAAGATGTGTATTTTGCTTTGGCCAAAGCATTACTAATGTTTAATAATTAGAAGCTACAGCGACAGTTAGGCTGCTCTTTCATAAGAGCACAGCAGTATACACCAACAGAAAAACTAAGACTGTCCACAGAGCTTAACCACTTGATTTCCTAAGTAACTGCCTCTTGTTTTAAAGACTTCAATTTGTTGGACAAGAAGGAAGTGGTAAGCCACAGGATGATTGAAATCTATGATCTGTCACCACATATGGAGCTAATGCCTACCACTGTAAAAACAAAAAGTAGTAAAACAGAAAATAAGATAAACCAGAGAGATAAAGTACAAGATCATTGCTGTTACTTGCCTGTGAATTATGAGAAAATGGTGACTTCATTGCATGTGAAACTCTGTAAAAAAATAATACTTGGGCATGTAGTTTTCTCAGGTCCATAGGACTGGGCAGACTCTGCAAATGAAATTACCTCTTCATGTTCTTGAGAAATAACATGATTACATCTCAACTGACCACATAGAGCAGTTATTTCTGGTGACCATGGATTGCAAGCAGTAGAGAGTAAAACATGCCCTAAAATGATACCCATACTAGGCTCAGTGAGAAGGCTGATGCCTTTTCTTCCTACAGCAGTGCTTACTGCAACTTGCCATCACATAGCATACGAGGGAACCTTCACTTCTGCATGCCTGTAATACGTCATTCAGGCATACCTTAAATATCTACTATACGGACCTCACAACTTTCTTTTGCAAAAATATGAATGAAATATGAATATAAATGGGGGAGAAGGAAGAGGGGAGAAGGAAAAGGCCGTTTTCCTCTGACAGCAAAATGGGGTATATATGAAGAAGCCTTGACAGACTAAAAATACTTTGGTCATTAAGCCAGTTCTTTTGTCCAGTAGCTTTAAAAACAACCGCATTTGGGGATTTGCTGATGACTGTAACCATGAAACCATGAATAAACTGTCCAAGTTAATATGTGCTTTATTATTCCCAATCAGTGACAGAAACTTTTAACAGACATTTCCAGGACAGTCACGGGCACTGTTAATACTTCTGCATCAGAAGTGACAGAAATTTGGCAAATGCTGTATATGACACAGGAGAGTTATACAGTTTTTCTTATGCTGAATAGTTGTCCTGAAACTCTGTAAACCTTCTTCAGTTGAATAAACACATCTGAAGACAGCAGTTTTTCATTTCTGGTGCTCCAGGACTGCTGCAACTACCTCTGAACTGAATATCCAATCTCTCCACAAGATAGTCAGCATATTTTGCTAAGTAAAAAAAGGATACTCTTTTCCTTGAGCTCATAGTTTTTCTCTTCTCTTTCTTTGAAGCAAAATTTAGTTGAATAGTACAGGCAAGTCAAACCAAAAAGCTTGGAAAACACCACTTTAATTATCTGAAGAGGTACCAGTTTTAGTTTTTTGCTAACTGGTAAATCCCATAAGCAAGCACTGAAAATTTATCTCATATTAACCATACATCCCTAACATATCCAAGATCCGTATTTTTGAATCAGCCAGCTCTCTTCTGCAGATATCGGTTGACCTTCCGTCTCAGTTTCAGCAGCCTTGCTGCAGTGGATAAAAACAGATGGCTGAAGATGCTACTGTTTCCAGCCACCTGCCTTCCCCCACGAAGTAAATCAGATCCCGAACTACAGTGGGATTAAATTAGCATTTTATGATGAACAAAAATCACCAGACTGAAAACTGCATCAGCAAAGAATTTGCCCATTTCTAGTGGCAGCTTAAATATTGAACTCAGCTGCTGAATATGCAAAACTGTAACAGATTTCATGAGCTTCTAATTATAACAGGTTTCTCTCAGACAGATATGTGTCCTTTTTACTCAGTGAGGGTTTTCATGCCTACCCCCTGAAAGCTTCATATTCTGCATGAAAAAAAAAAAGGCTAATAAAATAAAGTCATGTTAATTACAATAATCATTAAATTGGTGTATAACTGCACTGCCCACAAAAGACATGCAGTGTGGAAGTCACACACAGGAAACCTAACCAACCACAGCATCTCCTTTCTAACTCTCTTCGTCTTTGTTTTGTGCCTCTCCTGCAAGCACCGTGCGAGATGGTGCCCAGACACACCAGGAGTTTCTCCCAAAACAAGGCTGTGCCCATTTTGACTCCCTGCCCTGTACACAGCCCTTTAATATCATCCCTGATACCATATCTCAAAATATACAATATATCATAACTTTTTATTTTGTGCACTAACAAAACCCGTCTGGTGGGTTGCGAGATAGACTCTCTATTATTTCAGGCACTCTGAACTGTTGAGAAACATGGATATCGCTGCAGGTCAGAGGGTACCTAGAGGAGACTGAAGCCAATTTCTACTTAGGGTATTAATTCTAGTCATGATATTTGGACAAGGACTAGGGTTTAATCCATGATTGTATTTCTTTAGCAATACAGACATTGCTTAATGTTCACTCGGTCTTCCTGGGTGCCAGAGTCCCAGGTTAAGGCTGCCTTTTGTAAAATCTGTAGTCCTTTGGATTACAGCTTGTGAACATGGAGATGCTCACGTATGCATAATGCTAAAATATCATTTTATAGCACAAAACATCTTCTGCACTGGCAGAGGGCATAGGCACTCTGGCTATGTTTATCCTCTCTGGCTCTGAGGCCATCTGGCACTACTGAAGTCTATTATCTTCCAAAAAAGGGTTCCCGCATCCAAACTACATATTGGGCATGGTGCCTGGCCCGTGCAACTCTCATACCATGCCCAAGAATTGTTTGGAAGAGGTCTGAGCCAACTTCCCAGGCAAAAGCCATTCCAGGGACTGCTCTAACAGCTTCACCATGCGGACAGCGAAGTCAGTGCTGGGTCCTGTCTTCTGGCACTGTTTAATTTCTCATATAAGCCGTGTTTGGTTGTAAAAAAAAAAACATATTTCTTTCATGAAGCATACTTCTCTTTCAGAGTGGCATAAAGCACTTCACATTTACTGTGTGCTAAGGATGTCTTCACAGAATAAAAAGCTCCTGTATGCTAAAGTGCATACAACTTACTATATCCCAGAAATACTGTAAATAAATCTCTTGGAAATATACCAGTGAAACGATGGAGGAAAGATCCATGATACTATTCATAAGCAATATGTATTTGCTACAGCAAAACGTATAGTATTTTTGAGGATGTAAAATCTCTCACTGCATATTCAGTACACAAAGAGCTTTGCAGTGGACAGAGCTCTAGGGAAGCCCAGGAGAGCCTTGGTGCCCGGGGTTCTGCAGAGGAGCACACCAGCGCTAGCCAAGCCGGAGAAATGAGTCAGCTAAGCAATCAGAAACCAGAAAGATTTCAGGACTCTGCGGCATCATACCCATGCAGGTGAGCAAGGCTTTCACTCACTCGGCTTCCTCTCACTTGTGAAAAGATCAGGTGCAAATGGCAAAAAAAAAAGATGCATACACAAGAATATGGATTTTTAAAGGCTCCTGATGCAAGCTAGTGTAAACAGTGTAAATAAAGGCAAGAAAAAAAAACTCAGTTTCTTCTCCCATTTATCCAAGTTTAAATGCTAGAAAAATTAGCACAAAAATTCTATGAACACAAGGTGTTTTCCAGATGCCACCAGCCACAGAACTACCACAAAACAAGGTGCCTTACAACCCCATTGCTTCTGTTTCTTTTATGTTTCCCCTCACCCCTTAATTGATGTCCAGAAACTGCTTAGTGTATCATCACCACTGTTACAACCACAAGCATTTTCTGAAATAATTGTCAGAATGTGTACTGACTTTGACAGCTTCAGTTATTGGATCACACACCCACACAAAGCCACAGGACAGTGGTATCTAGTATATAGCATATAGCGGTATATAGGCAATATATCAGAATTCAGAGCAGGGAAGATCCCCTGAACCATTGCCTTTGCTTAAATCACCCTCCTCCTCCCTCTCCTATTTACAGGAAGATCTTTCCTTCTCAACCTTCAGACAAACCAAACTCCTTTACAATATGTTCATAGTGTCAATGGTAAAGCTCTGTGCATTATTAGAGGTAAATCTTCTCTAACTACTACATATCTTTTGACATAAACTCTGCTATCTCATAAAGATATCAGATTAGCTCACCATAAAATTCCTTTTGTAAATAGGTTGCATTATACTTTGGTTTTCTTTCATTGCCATACCTTTGATTTTTCTTTCATTATTTACTCTAATTTTCTGCAAACCACAAGTCAGACCAACTGACATGAAATACCTATTTCCCTTTCACAGGTGTAGATATTTTGCAGCAAAACTTAACACATGGATAGTTTCACATGGGTATCATGGATTTTCTTACTTACTGACCGACTTTTACAAGCTTACTGTTATTAATGAACATTATGAAAGTATACAACACAAACTTTATCTGTTTTGTATTGTGGGGTATGTTTCTATTATAACATGCATGCTAAGAAAAATAGCGAGGAAGCTAGCCCAATATTGGGGAAATTCATTAAAAATTTATTTTTTTAGCTTTGAGCTAAAGTAAATTATGGAATAAAGAGACTTCAGTTCACATTATGCCATTGATTTTTATGTAACGAGAACAGACAAAATCCAGAACTGTTTGCTTGATTATGTTGTATACACAGTTGAATTTCAGGGGCTAATACATGCAGACTGGATCCTAGTATGACCCCATCCTAATATGCATCTACGCAGCAGTAGATACCACTGGATGAAAATCTCAGAGTGCAGTACAGGTATTAGTCAACAGCCTTAATAAGTTGACTTTGTAAGATTCAATCCACTTTCAAGTCTCAATGGGTACATGTTCCTCTACTCCTACAGCTGAAGTGGTCTTAGCAGATCGTAAAAGAAAAAGCATTTTTTCCATAATTGAAAACCCCTAAAGTGGCTTTCACGGATTAGATGCAAGAGACCTAGCGAAATGAACATTCAGCAAGAGCGAGCGCTTCAGCTGAAACCAATCTGTTTGTGAAAGCTATAAGCAATAAAAAAAAAAAATGGAAATTGGAAGCCAGAAGTAACTCTAGCAGCCGCACCAGCACCCACCCTAATCTGCCAAGAAATTCTGAGAGCAGCTCCGTGAGTACCCTTGATCCGGGCACGCTTACCGCTGCATCACGCACCGCGTGCACGCGCACCACGCGGTACGCGCCGCGATCGGTCGGCTGAGCGTTTGACTGTACATGTTGCTTTCTAGCAAAACCGCAGACAGAAATACTGTTACAATTATGCCGGCTCTTAACCTCATTTTAGTTCCTTTAGATTTATGTTTTGCTCTCTTTCCACAACTGTGCGTTGTTGTGACAGCTTCCGTATCAAGGCTAAATTTCGGTATTCCCTACAAATTTGCATAAATCACAAGCTGTAGCTGCGCAGTATTCAAATTAATGTTTTATCATAAGTTTTCATGAAACGTAGGCCATTTCTTACTTCTGCTACCTATATATCAGCAACATTTTCTTCTCTCAACTCTCAGATTATTCTAATTTTCCCTATATTTTCTTTAATATGTTTGTGCACCTTTTGATTCCTGTTAGCAAATATTTCTTCTTAATGCTAGAGTTACGTATTATTAAAGAATGGAAAAAAAAAAAACCCAAAACACCAGGATGCACATGCATGTAGGCATTTGCATTGATTTCCAGTGTTATTATGCCATCTGTCTCTATCATTTTCTTCACGCTTTCCTGCTTATAGTTTGTTCCATTTAGTTCCTTATCCCTTACTCCTTCAATGAGTGCTCATAGTTATGCCCAGAAGTTATTCAATAGTCTTGTGAAACTTAAACAGCAAACTCTTCAGGCTATGAACTATTTGCTTCTCTCACATTTGCCTTTATTTGTTTTTGCAGAGTACTAGACATGCCTAAGGTTGAAATACAAAATAGAAGAGCCAATGTGATTAACTCCTCAAACCCCGAAGATACATATCAGACTCATTCTCAAGCTGCATATTTCCATAATGCATAATAGTCATCTAGTTGGCACCTAGAAATGTGGGTTTTAGTATCAAACCTTCTCTACACCAGGGGACAGGTTGGACACAAGAACTAAGTTCATGCCTCTCTCTTAATCTAGACTTAATGAGATACCAAATGTCCAGAGAAATATGGCACATTGTAGACATATTTTTTTACCTTACGCTACTTCAGAAATGACAAGAAAGAGGAATATTTTGAACTATCATCATCTTTATTGCTATGGAGATAATGATGTCCAAGCTCATATCCCCCACACATCCAAAATTTCCACTGATTCCTGTTGTCACTGCATGGCCTTGTGAGCATCTGCAGAGAAATCTGCAGAGAAATCTGCAACTTTTTTCAAGGTTGATTTTGTCATCAGTAGCATCATGTACAAGTTCTGCTATATGTTTATAATAACTCCTAACTCTCTTTTCCAGAGTTGCTCCAAAAAAACAAGAATAAACATCACTGCAAGAGAAAATACAGATTAATTAACAGGATAGAGAACAGAGCGTACTGTGCAAAGGGAGATTCTTTCCGCTTTGGCGTGTATTTCATATCAACTTGAGTCCCCATCTTGAAGTACTTGTACACATTTAGGCCTCTGTGTCCCGACAGCACCTTAAGTGCCTGTAGTTTAGAAGATGTAGACCTCCCGCTAAAAGCTAACCTGAGACTCTTTCTCCTTCAGGAACAACTTTCAAGAGCAGCCATTGAAGATTCTAGCATATTATGACTTTCAAGCCAAAATCCATCTCAGTGAAAGCTGTAATCTCTCTCTTATCCCCTGCCTTACATACCAGGACTGTTCCATCATCAAAGTGATTTTATTCTAGTTTGACCTGCTTTGCACAAAAGTTCATTTCATTCATAATTGACACAACTATGCAGCACATTTGGACTTAATTTCAGCTCTTTCCTCACTTGCACATCATCCTTCTTTTGTTGTTTTTATTGTTATGTTTTTTCACATATAAATAGAAGGGCTTTTGCATCTAACCTTTGGTTTGCAAAGTCTTCTCCACCCTATGGCTCTGAAGAGGCCATTTCGGTCTTTCTGGTTTTGCCTTTGTCTCAAGAATGCAATTTCCTGGGGGAAAGTAAAAAGGAAAAAAAAAAAAAAGAAAAATCCCTTCATATCAAAATCCATTCATTCACTTCTAATTATAGTTTCCCTTAGTGAACACTATCTTGTAATTAAAACTCTGGCAGATGAGAATATTATAGAGCTTTCCAGTTCAAGGGAACATTACTGTTTAAATGGATAATCCTGTGTTTGACAGTCTAGCAAACTGACTGACCGAAAACATGTAGGACCATCCAGACTAATACTTGTAGGGAGCACTTTTCCTGGCATAATTCAGACACCATTTCCACAGGTAGTATTTGCAACTGGACCAAAAGCAATGAATAGTTAATAGAGGCCAACATACCAGGACCAATGCTGACATCTACCAGCAGATGATATAACTTTCACGGACCTTTGTTCTTACAGGGATTCTGTACACCTTTTTGGAGATCATTCATCCACATAGATACTGAATGACAAGCAACAGGATCAGTACAGAACCAGAATTACTTTCTTTCCATAGGCCAAACATCCATCTTCCACAGAACTCCCAGTTTTCCCAATCTGAGAATACGAGTTCAGGCAGGCTAGTAGACACCAACAGTCAACAAGGCAAATCCCAGTGTCTGCAGGCATAATCAGGCACTTATTTTTTGAGGTAGCATATTTTGATTAGCTACAAAAAGGTCCCATGATATTATCATCTGCTTTTTTCCCAGTTTCCAACAGCTGTGGTAGAACAGTTTTTTATCTTTTGTTCATTAGAAAAATGTGAAGGAGCAAATTCTAGTTAGTTTTATACCTACTATGTTAGAGATTTTAGCCCAACAAGTGAAATCATACAGCAGACACCAAAAAAATGATATGACTAAACCTCAAAGCACAGAGCCGAACAGGGCATTAATAGTATTATCCTAGTCCCTAGGAAATCATCAAGGATGTGTCAAAGAAAATTCATAGCATGGCACATGTCAGTTTCTTCCTTTCGCTACCTTACAACACAGACCTCCCTCTGTGTACATCATTTTCCACCTCTGAGTTTTCTGTATAATCAACACAAGTCAGCATCTCTCACTACTGGTCTGTACTTCAAACTTTGGAGCAGGCAGCAGGACAGATCATTCATGTATCCTCGCATGGCATTGCCTGGTGATAGGAATGCAGGCCTGTGGTTTCCTCTCAAAGTAGTAGGGAAATTGTAAGACACTGGCTGCTTTTTGTTCTGATTTATGCAGATGAGTGCTTATGCACTTTGCTTTCTAGTGAGGGGAAGCATATATTTAGTTAGAGAGAAAAAAAACAGACTGATTTAGATGGAAAACAGGGTTATGTCTTTATGTTTCTTGCAAACCAGATGTCCTACAGTTCAACTACTTCTAGCTCTGTACCCCTAGCTTGCTTTAACATTTTAGTGCAAGAAACAGAAAAAGACATGAACAGAAGATGTGAATTTAAACACACTGATTCTGGTTTGCCTGTTACTTAGTAATTCTTTCTTTGTAGTGATCAACACCTGGGAGTTAGCTGGTAAATTTAACTAGCCTCCCTATCTCTGTGCTACTGATGTGTTTTCTCTTGGTGTTAGTGACCAAAAGGGGATGGTGGATGAAGAAATCGCTAGATCATGAACCCCACCTTTCAACCTTTACATCTAGCTATTTCATTCAAAATAGTACAGGTGCAGTCTGATTAAAGGCTCACGATAGTTAAAAAAAGGAGAGGTTTTTTTTTCCTAGTAGGTTAATCAGGGTTGTGACTGAGACACACAGTATTTTGTGCATCTATAGAGATCTACAGAAGAAAAACCTTAGGAGAAGCCTCAAGAAAGCAAGCAGGCTCTTTGCCTTAATAGCATCCCCCCTGCTTCCATTCGTTAGCTCGCACCACGGTGCATGAGCGAGGGTCCTGCTCTCTGTTATCCCTCCTGCCTACACGATGGGACTGCCCTGGGAGCCTACAGTGCCTTTCACAAACTAATTTCCCATGTCTGAGAATAAACGGTTTGCCTCCCACATTCCAGCAGTAATAACGCGTTGCCTGGGTTTTGAAAGCCAACATATCTTTTGCACATTCCCTCTTCCTGAAAGCAAGTTCAGCACCGCTATCCCAAGAGATTTTCATGCGTAAATCGCATGTCAGAGGAGAACATTACACACTCGGCCAATGTGCACAGGAGGCTGGGGGAATCCACTAACCAATATGCTGCTACTTGACATGAACTTGCTGCTGCTTGCCAGTATAAGACTATTTTCAATGAAGGTATTCAAGGTCAGCTTGCACAGAAAAGAGATGCATCACACATGCATGAGTGATTGCTCCTTGAACTACAGCTAATTCTCCAGAAAGCTCAGCTTGATACTGGCCAAACTAAAATAAAATGTTCCAGAAACTAAAATTACTGCTCAGGAGAGATACAAAATCTGTCCAAGTGATTAATTAACATTGTAAGCAATGATAGACAAATTGCTAGTGATGGAGAATGGTTTAGGCATCGGATTAAAGACATGCATTTTGTCGTTCTCCATTACTTCAAAATCAAAACAATTTTTGATTTTGCGTGAACTTATAGCACCCAGCTGCTGCATAAGAACAAACTTTTTTAACCTACTCAGTCCTCCCCAGCTCATCTAGATGGTTCTCATTTTACTTAATAGCAAGGCCTGCTCTGAGTTTAGATGTGTATGTAGATATTCTTATCAATCCTATTGCCATAATTCGCTATATAAAGTTGAGGCTGTATATATAAAAGTGTATAAACCATATTAAACTGAGTAGGAGTTTCTGTTTAGACTAGCTCTAAATTCAGTAGCTATATAGTAACAATATATGATTTAAAATAGTAAAACATATTACAAGTCTCAGTTTTCAAACTGTATTCCATTCATAAGTTCATACCTCATATCTTATTGTGTCAATGGTGTCATTGCAGTTCACCATCCTGTCTTTGAGAGGCTGACTTCCAGCTGCTGTCATCTAGATAGTGCTGCTGGTCCTGCGGTATTAATTTTACTTCTTGTCATTTAAATTTTTCCAGTGACAGCTACTCTTTAAAATGTCACTCATCTGACAACTCGACCACCTATGACAGAGGAATGCAGGGGTTTAAGTCACATCATCCAGTCTTGATTGCCGTATATTTTGCAGGACTCTAAATTAATTTGCTAAGTTAGTCATATGGGAAGCTTATCCAATGTTTGCAACATCCTATCTTTTTTTTCTTGGAAAAAATACTCCTCTTTTGTCCTTAACTTCTATAGAAGTGTTTCTTTAATGTTTTTCAATATGCAGATCTGGCAAATGCTATACAATAGCTACAAATTCCTATATAATAAAGTTAGGCATAGTAAAATCTATAGTGAAGCATACTGGAAACCTACTTGTAATTTTGTTAATTGCATTTTGTAAATTCCTTAGAAGTAGTCAGCAGACCAGGACTTGAAAAGCACAGCACCATGACTAAAGTGTAATGCTTCATACGATTTTGGAAGCCTTTTCCCTTGTCCACAGCCTACAAGGGGCACTCAAAGGCTGCCTTCAAATGGGCTCACCTATAGCATAAAACAGCATCCTGACCATCCCTAATGTAGAAAAAAATTCCATCTCACTTCTCTAATATTGGTCACTAAAAGAGATGGCCATTTTTGTCTATGAGCAGAGGTAAATTCCACCTAATGGGCGCTTGCTGCTTTCACTCATCTTTTTCACTCAGCTTTGTTCTTCTCTTTTCCTTATTGGCCTTTAACTCAGAACATTAGCTCTTCCTACTGATCTCCGAAGAAATCTCATACACAAAGCTGAGATTCAGCCTTCACACAAATGAGAGGACATTTCAGATCAGAGCAACAAGCATGATTAAGGGCCTAGAGAGACTCACTTACTGTATAAAGAAGTAAACTTCTCTGAATCCATGCTAATGAAGCATGGATTAAGGGATGCAAAAAGACATGATTGCCTTCTTCCTTGAAAATGTTTGAAGAGTATAAACATGAAGAAAGAAAAAAAAATGTGGATTACTTTCAGGAGAAGTAATGTCTTTGGTTATGAGTGACTGCAGCTGTTCTCACCCAACAAAACTTATATTAGAGAGAGAAAAATATCAGAGAGAGATTTATCACTTTTCTGGGTATGTGCATGAAATTCCAGCTTGAGCGAACTGTGATGAAAATCACTACCTGCAGAAGCACAGTAGTTAGGCTGAGTTGTTCTGGGTGCGTTCACTAACGCAAACCATCCTCTGATATTCAGATTAACCCCAACCAACTTGACTTTGCCAAAGGGAATAAGCTTGTCTTTTTGTATAAACATAAATAATCTTCTATTTCAGCACTGTTACATAACGGCATGGCATAGGATGACATTTTGTGAACACACATTTATTTCTCCTCAGTTAATATTCCCTCTATTTCCTTCACGCTAATCTGATATTGATTCTATTCTCTCCCTATGAACAAGTACTATATGACTATATAACTACCCATCTAACATGAGAACTAGTTTTCTTCACACATGTTGTAAACATATGAGTCTTCAGAAGGGCAATATATAATGTGAAGAGGCTGGTTTTGAGTCAGAAATTTTCTTCATGCAGGGCAGGATGGAATGAAAGAGAGCAGAGACTTTTCTGGAGCCTGTTGGTCTAGCATTCACTCAGGAAAACTCGGATCAAAGGAAGACAGCACCATTATTTGTACAGGCGAGCGGATTCCAGCTACTCCCTCTCCCTGACTTTGAGTTGCAGAGGGTAAATCAGGAAGGCTATTGGGAAGTGATCAATGTCTTAAAGCAAGACAGAGCTTAAAGACAAAACACGAACTATTGCACAAAACTCCGTCCATGCTGACACTCGAACTTTGCAAAATTAATGGATTACCCTTTAGCCAGGATTCAAATTACTGCAAATTGTTTAAGGTCTTATTATGTTTAGCTGCAAAACATTTCAGAGGTTTCAGCTTGTTTTGTGATAGGAAACTTTCTAGGCCTCCTGAACCTAGAATCGTTTCCCAGAGGAAAACAGCAGAAGCTCTACTGCCCAAAGCAATTAAGACAAGATTGCACAGCATTTGCTGTCAAAGGCAGTATAGACTTGGCACTGAGGGCTGACATAAGAGGTCTTCCCATAACTAATTTGTGTGTTTCATTGGAAAGATTTTCTTCAGTCTCTCTACATTCTTTTTAAGTTCATGCTCCTTTGTTCTTGTATGATGTAAATTCAGGCAGTCTTAATTGTCTCTTCACATATGATTCTGTGTTTTACAATCCTTTTTTTTTTTCACAATGTTACTTTTTAAACCCTTTTGAAGAATTACAGGCTCAGCTGAATCTATTAGATGACATCTCGTACGCACAGAAGAGGAAGAACAAATCTCCATATCTAAAGTGCACATTCCACTTCACACAGGCTGGCAAACTACACCAGCTCAATTTCAGCAACATCCAGTTTAACTGAAAGAATAGCACAACTTATTCTTCTTGTAGTAATAAATGCAGGAAAAGTTGTTAGTTCCTGTATCACATCCTATGTCTCTGACAGTAGGCCACTCAGCAGTCCCCTAGACTGGAGGAGTCCCTTAGCTGTAGCTGATTATCATCTGCTTTCTTTTCTTCCATATACTTCTCTTAACTACATTTTTCTTCAGTAACAGTTTATGCATGAGTTTTTCTCGCTCTCTACTGCTCTACTATCTCTTTTTATTGCTCGTTTATATTGTTACTGCACTTTTTTATTGCAATGTTTGAAAAATAGGGAGAAAAAGCCCATTCAATCTTCATCTCAACATTTTATGATCTAAATCAGAGCATTTTTGGAGTGAGGAGTTCATGACCAGAGCAAGAAAGTAAAAACTTTCCTTGAAGTTAACAGTGGGGAGGAGGTGGACCTCCTTGGTCTGGCAGGTTGCTCAGAGACATTGCAGGAGGTCTAGAATCGGTGTCTGGCACAAGGTGGTCTGCGAATGGTTATTGATAGGTTTGCACAGGGGTTGGCCATCCCACAGCCATCCAAAGGCCTCCTGCATGGGTCTGTACCCTGGATGGGGCAGCAGTCACCATACAGTTACAGCGGGTCAGCTGGGGAGACCTGTGGTCTGGGTACAGTTTGCAGGATTACTTATTCAGATCTCCTGCCTTTTCCCCTGAGGTCTCACCACCTTTGAAGGGTCTTGAAGTTGAGCTTGCCCATGGGGTCCTGAGTTATGTGACCTGAATAGATGCACAGGTTTTAGGCAGCAAGGCCCCAGACTGCAAAATCCACTCCTCCCACCACATCCCGCCTTCAGAGAAAAACGGAGATGAATTTCAAATGAAACACAAGGAAGTGTTTCAATCATTATGAACACAGTTTTCAGAGTACGTTTTCCCATGGAAGATTGTTTTTTGTTTTTTTATTATTGCTCAGCTCTTTTTGAAGGTGAGAAAGAAGGTGAGAAGGGAGCAAACGACAGATGTGATGAGGGAAGCTGGCAAAGAACTGAGAAGGCATCCAGTTTGAACTGTGGAGATTGCCATGAACTCCTACAGATTAAAACACTACACATGCAGAAGAGATATTTTGCTTTATTTGTTTTCTTCCTGTCAGTATCAAAAATGTGACTTTTTTGCCTTATTAGAGGCCTGAACTCCTGTTCCAATGAGCATTCTGGAGAGTGATTCAGAAGTTCTTTTTTTGCCACTGACCCCATTACCTAATGTTTTGCAGCCCTGCCCAATAAAGATTTATTCATCTCATATGTTCCTGGTTGTGACCTTATGTTCAGCCGCAGTTGGACTGCTCTGCACTCCAAGGCTCCCAGCCTCGGCGTTCCAAACCAAGGAATTGCTGCGGCTGGGAAGACCGGCCTACAGGGTCTAGCTGAACAGTAAATCTAGCTGTGAAGGTCCAACATCTTTAAATCAAGCACTCAACCTTGTATATTTTGTTACTGTACTAACACTGCCCCAAGGAAAATCATGAGTAAAATTCCTATACATTTCAAATGATATTTAACTGAAGCATGTTTTCTCTAGAGTATTTTGAATACTGCAATGCTTAACTCTTGTGTTAATTCCATTTTTCTATATGCTGCTCATGACAAATGCCCCTGAGTTAACTTTTGTAATGAAATGAGGAGCCCAAAATGACAGCTTGCATGACTGACATGGGCACAGTGCTCAACTCCCCAGCCCACTTGTTTCACATCCAAGTGTTGTGTATCTTGTACTTCCAAATATCACATGCAGTTGTGCAGTTCAAATGTGTGATTTAAGTTTTCTTTCTAACTGTGAATTCTAGAATAACTCAAGAAAACTGAGCACTGTCACTCTCAAAACATACTCCTCATAATTTCTTCGATACTAAGCCCCTCACTGCAGCTGAACCCCACTGCATTTCCCTTCTGGTGACAGAAAATCCTATCATCAAAAATCTCTGAATAACAGAGTAGGAACTTGATAAACCCTATCAAAGATATAAAAATTCCCTGCTGAAGTATCTTAAAAAAGAAAGCATTTTAGTATCACGAGAGTATTTCAGAGCTATGCACCATCTAATACCTATTTAACAATGATTAGAAGATCTCTGATCTTAATTAAGGGCCATACAGCTAGATTTTCCCATTCTGTGTTTAAAAAATTAAGTTCAAGCTATGGCAGATTAATAGCCCTTTGATATTTATCAGGTTCTTTATGGTTAATTTGTCACCATCCATCAAGCTTTGTTCAGGCATTTACTCAGCAAAATGAAGATGGTTTTACTAGGCAAGGTGAGATATTTAGTCAATAAAAAATAATGAAGGGCATTTCTGAGACATTCAGACTGAAGTCAGAACTTGAACCTTTCAACTTGCGTTTATTCAGAGCAGCCCTTGATGAGATCTTCTGATTATCATTAATCAATTCACTCTGTATATTGTTTTTACAGATATTCACCATTTGTAATGAGAATGAAGACACCAAGCACATAACGAAAATTAGTTGTCAGTATTACAGCAAACATATTGGAAAGATGTTAATGAGGGAGCTCTTATCTGCACTGAATTCACTGTGTAGTTTTTCAAGGGACCTGTCTCCTGTTCTTGGCTTAAGCACATAAAAAAGTTGTGGTTGAGGTCGTGCTGGTATCTGAAGAGCATTATTCACTAATTTGAGAAGGTTCCCATGCAAAATTGGAATCACTGTGTGTTTTGTCAAGAAGCAGACGTTCCCCATAATATCCAGCTTTTCCTTTAGCTTTTCCCAGTGAGACAGAAATCAGCCGTGTATGACCTAAAAACCTCAGGCCTAATTTTGAGTAACTACAGAAAAACATTTTTTAACAGGATTGCATTTCACTGTTCCAGACAAATGTGAATTCCTTTCCCTTTGCGTGAATTTCTCGAACAGGGAAATCCAATTCCCTCTGGACTCTTCCCCTCTGAGTGAAGGATGAGACTGAGTCATCCTCCATTTGTTTGCCTTTGATGATGAATATTACTCTCAACTTCCAAATAATGTCAGCAATGAAAACAGGGCATCTGGGGTTTGGTTCGGTTATACTCACACCCTTCCAAAACATTACATAGAAAATATGGATATGCTTAATTTTAAATACTTGAATAACTTTACTGGCTTTAGGAGGGATATTTCTAACCTTAAAATTTGCTGAATTGAGATCATAGTTACTAGATTTATGCCCCATTTACAATAGTAAATGGACACCAGTGTAGTTGTACCCTTTCTGGCAGCAAACTTGCTAGTTTAGACCCACTGTCCTGGGAGCATCGGGAGCACTGATCCAACATAACCACTCAGGTTTCAAGTGTCACCTACCTCCAGGTGGGAGATCATACCACTCTTCATGATCTCCTGATTCCTTGACAACTGCCTTGGAAAATTGCTAACTCCATTTTTGCAAGTGCTAGTATTAGTGCAAAATGCAACCTACATGTCAGAAAACTGGAAAACATGGCCTGCACTGCAACAAGCAACAAATACAGCCTAGAATTTTATGTCCTCCTTCTCTACAGGCTGAAGAATTGTTTACTCTGAAACAGTGACAAAAGCAGAATACTTCAACTCCTATTCACCTTGTTCAAATAAAGGCTAATAATTTTGTAGCAGACTATAAAAATCTGCACACAGAAAATATGAATATTAATGTATTGCAGCTAGAGCAGTCAGAGCCTCTTCTTGTCATCTTTTGCTCTGCTCAGCAGTGGTATAGACATTATGTTCAGCCAAGCTCTTCTTGCAACAGACAGGAGGAAATTGTTTCCTTGGTTAGATAGCTCACCCTTGAGGTATGCTCGAAGAACATACTTCTTTGCAAATCTATACTGCAGCTTCCAATTAGGCAGGCAATATAAGCAGCAGGCAGCAGCAGGAGAGGAAGAATAAGAAGATGTTCTTTCTCTCCAGATAGAAAAACCCATGCTGACAAGAAAGAGCTAGGATTCAGCAACACAGGAACATTTTTTTTTCTGCTTTTGTTGTTCATTCAGGTGAGAGGATTCGCACACTTATATGGCTGACTCCCTTCAGGGTGCTGGAGCTGCAACCCTCAAAACTCAAACTATTCAGAGAGCTGGAAATAATATTTGTCTGATTCACGGCAGTAACACCTTTATGGGGAAACTCTCTTTTCTCCCCAAAATATTCACATCTGCAAACGCAACAGAGGTTCTTCTACAGATGATAGTGTTTTTCCACAAAATTCCTTCTGGGCAAAAGAACTAACTAAATCTTGCAGTTACCTCTACATTCTGCTGGGTGTTGGTATTCTGAAGTTGTTCCTAATGCAATGTTACATATATATATATATTTATTTTTTTAAACAGGGTACAAAACAAATACATTGCAAGAGATTATTTCCATGTTGTTCATCAGCAAGTCTGAGGTGGCCTGGCAGTGATGAGGCAATAGCCAGCAATGAGCAACTCTGGTTAGATAATCCAGGAAAGCTCGCTTTCAGCCAGGACTCTAAATAAAGCCTTTGAGCAAATCTTTGGGAAAATCCAGAGAAATACTCCCTGTTGCACAGTCCATGGTTCTTTTGAGAATTCATTACTGACTTGGTTGTTTGCAGGCTTGACTGATACAGTATGTGCTTATGCTTGGAATAGCCTGTAGTCCTCTTGCAATGTGCCTGCTGTTCACATGGAAGACAAACGGCTAGACAGCACCCAGTCCCATCCAGCACAAAAGCTGGGGCAAGTTTGGGGTTGAGTTTGAGCTCGTTATGACACCTTTGCACTTTCTGAATTTTTCTTTAACTTTTGGCTTTGTAGCTTCAAAGTAAATTCAGTCAAAATAGCTGAAGCTTGCCATGGTAAAGAACATGTTTTTTACCCAGTAGTAAACCCCTCCCTGCATCTGATACCTAGCCTAAACTCACTTGAAAAATCTTAGGTTTTATGTTTCTCGCAGTTTTATGTTGGGAGATGGAATGTTACACTCTTATACTCAGCTTGATTCAAATCCCAGCTAATTTGAAGGTTGTCTCCATGACTAGCAGGAGAACCAGATCAAGGCAGAGATTCAGCTGATGGGCATTCAGGTTCTCAAACAGTCTGCACAGGACACTGCCAGGCAGAGCCATAAAACAAGGTCATTTCTTCACTTACCAGTTTCAAGCAGCAAATGCTGACAGAAAAGTTCCTGGGGAATGCCTTATGAAACACATCTTGTACACTCACTATACAATAAACTTACAGTTGTTTGTTGAGATTGTTTAAACCAGCCAGCTGTGCACCAACAGAGACCGTGAATTCCAAAATACGGGTGGCACCTCCAGGTATTTGCTGCCCAGCCCTGTGCGAGCATTCTGGCATAGTCTTGAATGACAGCAGCACGCACCTCACGTCATCATTAGCATCGCAACATTTTTCCAAAAACCTTAGTTACACAGGTGAAATCTTGTACTGTGAGATACTCCTCTACTTCAAGCCCACAAACAGCCATCCATGAGGGATACAGGCAAGGATGCTTAGGAAGAGTCCTGCTTAAAGCACAGAGGCATAACCCACAGAAAGATTTAGTTGCCTGCAAGTCTCCACACCACAGCTCAGCAGCTATCTGGGTGTGTAAAGACNGGTGGCACCTCCAGGTATTTGCTGCCCAGCCCTGTGCGAGCATTCTGGCATAGTCTTGAATGACAGCAGCACGCACCTCACGTCATCATTAGCATCGCAACATTTTTCCAAAAACCTCAGTTACACAGGTGGAATCTTGTACTGTGAGATACTTCAAGCCCACAAACAGCCATCCATGAGGGATACAGGCAAGGATGCTTAGGAAGAGTCCTGCTTAAAGCACAGAGGCATAACCCACAGAAAGATTTAGTTGCCTGCAAGTCTCCACACCACAGCTCAGCAGCTATCTGGGTGTGTAAAGACCCCTCTGATGGTTATCCAGAAAAGGTCCCCTGGACCTTTCTGCTGCGAGCCTTCAAAAAAGCTTCCTTTATCCTCATCACACAGACCACCGCGATACACTCCAAGCATAGTCAACAGTTTTCAATGTTGGTGTCCTAGTTACTTCATTTCCTTTCTCTTGCCATTATTTCCTTGCTTTTTCCTTCTAGCCTATTATTGAAAGGCTGTGAAAATTAAAGTGACTAAATATTAAAAATCTGAACACTTGAATTACTAGCTAAANCTCCACACCACAACTCAGCAGCTATCTGAGTGTGTAAAGACCCCTCCGATGGTTATCCAGAAAAGGTCCCCTGGACAGCTGCATTTCTGCTGCAAGCCTTCGAAAAAGTTTCCTTCATCCTCATTGCACAGACCACTGTGATACGCTCCAAGCATAGTCAACAGTTTTCAATGTTGGTGTCTTAGTTAGTTCACTTCATTTCCTTTCTCTTCCCATTATTTCCTTGATTTTTCCTTCTAGCCTATTATTGAAAGAAAATTCAAGTGACTAAATATTAAAAATCTGAATACTTGAATTACTAGCTAAATGAAGAATATTTAATTTTGCAACAGGAAGAAAAATTTTTACTTTTTCTTGCAGAGCAGATTTTTAAATCTGAAGAAATAGCATTAAAAATGCTGCAAAACAGAAAAAGGGTTAGAATAGTCTTTTTTTTTTTTAATGATTTCAAATGTTATACCTTATGCTACGAGTTCCTCCATATTCTATCTGTGTACTTCATTACTAGAGAGAAAAATTCCCCTGAATGGGAGAGGAAATGTAAGTTTCCTGCCTACTCATCCCCAGAATGAGAGGGGAGGAGGGAGTTGTCAGCAGGTAACCAAAACCACGAAGAGGAAGAAAGACTACCTGATAAACCACAAATCTCTGGTCGAGTTTCCCATTACCCACAATGTCCTAAGGGGAAGGATGATAGACTTGAGAGCAATTTCTGCATAGTCACATGGTCGGTTAAGCAGTGATCACAGGACAATTTACTGATCTTTATATGCTTAATGAACAATACAGAGAGTTGCACAGTTGAAAATGAGGCCCTGTGGGTCAGTCCTGCAAAACCACAAACATACCACCAACTAGAAAATATTACTAACCTCTATTCAGACAAGGCTCTCTTGGCAGGTTGCATTACGCAACTTTTCCAAAAACATGTTAGATATTGGCGGACACAGACAAATATCATCCAAGTCCTTTTCTCTCTCACTCTTTTTCCTTTAATAGTTAGTCAATGCAGTGTCCTGGAGAGAGGAAAAAAATGTTCCATGAAGAAATCACTTTGAAGATTAATTTTTCACTGCCAAAGTACTACAGACACTCATTTTTTCCAGTCCTTTTCTAACTCTTGTTATCACTACTGCTGACTCATCTCCTGATGCTGAAGGAAAAACAGTTTTATGGGAACATACAGAGGTCACAAATGAATTATCTTGGCTGTTACAAATTGCTCTGCAAATCATTCTCCACACTGCAATGGGACAGATTTTCAAGATTTCTGGATCAAAGCTGGAGATCCATGGCAGAAGAATGTGCAGTGAGTGGTGAAGTGTCTAGCCTTACCTCTTGGATGGAAAGAACGTCACCCATCCAGGCTGCAGTGAACCATTGCTCTCCGACACGCTGCTGAAGAAATCCTCCAAAGGAATCTCATTCAGCCTTCCCCAGTGGGGAAACAAAACCTCTACCTCCCTCATACACACTTATGAGATGCAGTAGATCAAGGCTGATTCCTCAAGAAGCTTCTGGAGAACATAAAAGCCCTGTTCTTTTTTCCCCTACCTCCGAACCTGCATGGCAATTTTTGCTACAGAAACTGATAACTCTAATTACGTATCCCTGCTTCATAAAATTATATGTGCTTTCCACATATGTGTGTAGAAAAATATATTTTAAAGCAAGCTAATTTACTGCAATAAATTGCCATTTCAGTGAATTTCATCTTCATATCCTGTCCACAAATATTTCACAAGGAAGGAAAGAAATAAACATTTTTGCTAGGATTGATTTGTAAGCTTACTTAACCAAAAAAAAATGCTTGGGTATTATATTATTTATATGTCCTTCTTCCTATTCTTACTTGCAAAATTGCTCTGTGTCTAATTTCATCCCATTGATCAATTGGGTGTTTTTGTTGTTGTTCCCTTTTCAGAGGCAGAAAACTCTGTGAGGAGAAAAAGAACAGATTATATAACCAAAAATAACATTAACCTGCAGTGTGGGTTTGTGGGGTTTTTTTTCATGATTTTTCTTGATTATTTATAAAATGTGTGTGTGTGTACTTCACCTGATGTACAGAGTATCTCATAGCCTACATGTTAAAAAAATCTCTAATTATTTTTAGGCAAAGTGACATAGTTTCAGTAAGAGAGGGCAATCTTGCCTCTTCCCTAAAATAAGTTAGCATGCTCATCAGAGAAAATATCCCACATGCAGACTAAGCAATATATTCACTGGACTGCTGCATAAAAGGAGCACGATTCCAGCCACAGGAGAAAAGGATGTTGTTGTTGCACGTTGTGCTGAGACAGTCTTGGGGTAGGTGTGCCGTTGTTGAACCACCTAATACACGGACACCTTTGAGCAAGGCAGATGATAGAGGAATCCTGCTCATATTCTGCATCCTCTCGAGTTTTAGACATGAGACTGTTGCCAAGTGATTGTTATTATCAAAACCAAGCTTGTTTTGGACATGAGCAGAAGCCAAATTTTGGCTACTAGAGTGCAAAACACATCTTAAGCATCTTCAGCATTATCTTGCAGCTGAGTGAAAGTGTTGAGGATTGAAATGCTGGAGGTAGGCATCTGCTGGCTTAAGTCCTACTTCAAGTGACCTCTTCCCTGAACCAAGTTCTTAGTGAACTCTTTTCCACCTCAATCAGATGCCTGGACTTGTCATTGAAATTTGTAATATTTTGTCTTAAGATTTGTTGTGGGAAGGCTGGAACATGTATAATGAAAACAAACAAACAAAAAAAACACAACAGGCAAGAATAAATCTTCTCAGGACATGTTTAACTGAGGGTTGATGGCTCAGGCTACCCTTGGCATCAGCTGCTGCTGAGCATTTCCAGTCCTGGCATCCATGAGAGTAGTAATAAAACATAGCTAGCATCTGTCAATCCCCATTTCAACAGTGGACTTTAGAATTGAATAAACAAAATTCTAAAAGTACTGTAGTTTGATTTTCTTTCTGGAAATGGCTTTCATAAAAAAGGCTAAGATATATATAAGAGAAAGTTCACTATAGGCATGTGGTACACCTCAAGGAGAACTTCCAAATCAGCAGAAGTTTCTCTCCATGGAGTTGGAGACCCTCATAATGATCATCATCTGTTCATCTGGACTCCACCAGCTACCATGGTTGTGCCCTTTTCTATCAGTTTGACCAACAGCAATTGCAGGATTTAAGTTTCTAGAAGTTGATAAAAAGAAACAGAATGACTTATTATGACAGATACTTGCCTATTTATATTCTCAGACCTAGATCTTATGTGGGTTACTCTGTAAATTTCTGTTTAAGTGCCAGATTACCACGGAAATCACAGTAGAAAAATTTAGTTGCTGTGGCACTCACAGTTGTTCTTGAACCACCAGGCTCACTTGCCTCTTAAGACCTGAGAGCTACAAGACCTGGCCAGCTACAATTTTACTGTGGTGAGCAGTCTCCTCATTTAATCTTGGATGGCTTGTCTTGAATTTCGTCAGGGTAAACATTAGGTAACATCTTCATGAGTGATCACTGTGTAACTTCTGCCACATCTGTAGGCAACATGGAGAAAATAGTTGCCATTTCTCACAGGCAACATTACACAAAATCTTAAAATGCCCTACAAGGAATTCAAAGCAGAGTTGGGTCATACCTTTGCTTCAGAGCATACTTATTTCTAATGGAAAGCAGTAAGTGGCATTCTGATATATTTTCATATTCCAGCCCATAGGTCTTTTCCAAAATATTTTCCTTTCTTGCCCTTAAGTCTTGGGTGAGTTCTTTTCTTCATGACTATGTCAGTTCCTGTCAGTTTTCAGTTAACTACTTTCTGAGAACATATGCCTCAAAAGTTGTAACAAATTTGTTTATCCTATTATATTCTTTCTCCTGTTTACATATTGCATGTTCCAAGTCACCATGTTTCCTGTGACGCAGCCTGAGGCATGCTGTAACTGATGGGTCACCTCTTGAAGGGGAGATGTACTGCAGACAGCAGTTTCTTTTGTCAGCCTTGGAGATGCCTTCCATGCTCCTGCGGGATGAAACAGGTCTGGACATGCCTGATGAAACCCTGGCTCTGTCGTCAGGAAGATGCTTGTCACAGAGCTGGGTTTTGTCTATTTATCTCCCTTTGCCATAGCTCTGCCCCAGAGCTTACAGAACAAACTCTTACAATTCTCTAAAACACATTTACAAGAATCATTTCAGTGCATGGTGAACTGTCTTCTTGTCATGGACCATAGGAGTTCCTTTCTGCCTGCTTGCACCAAGTTAGCCCAACTGTGCATTTCAAGTGTGGGACATTCTTACTTTGTGGATTAGAAAAGTTAAATCTTTATCCAAAGGTCTTTCCAAGGTGAGTTACCTTATATGAATCCTGCACAGCAGCCCATCTACTAAATGGCACAGAAATGATCTCTAAAGGCCACTTGCACAGAAGGTTGCCAAGGGACAGATCTTTCTGACTCTCTGTAAACTCAGGCATTTTTTCTCTACTTTTGCCTTTTTTAGACAAAGTTTTGATGCTCATCATCAGCACAGTTAACCTCCGACCCCAAAGGAGACTCAAAAAGCCCAAAGCGAGTGAACTTGTAAGTGTAATAACAGCTCCATACCTGCCAGCAGATTTCGCTGGCTAGAAGATGTTGCAAAAGCTTCCAAGTTTGATTCCTCTCTAACTACTTTCCCAGTTTCCATTTCTAATGTTCTGATACGGTCTTTATCCTATAGCAATTCTTCTTGTCATATTATTTTAAGATTGATTATCCTTCATTAAAAGGATAATTTGGTTATGTGTGGGTGTAAAAAAAAAATGGTTTCAAAATCTGTAGAACTGTTTGCTGCCTTTGCAAACAGCATGATATTCTGCTGTTTCTACTACGTACAGCCAGCTATATCTGATTCTTGTAGATATTAGACTTGAAAAGAGCTTTGATTTCAAGATATTTCCATTATAAATCCTTTGAGTGTTACAAAGCTGATGGGCAACATGGTAATAACTTACAATATGCCTCGACGAACATCTTAACCCAGAACATCAATACCACAGAAGCTCGCTAGGATAAATAGCACTGCTCAAAATACTGCACAGAACCGTTATTCTCTGCCTTTCTCTTTCAAGCTTTATTAGCTAAAGGATATGAGCAAAGTAACTGTTGCATAGCCTCAGGCATACGGAATTCCAACCACCAGCTACCTTGCTAATGAACCAGATGAAAAATGGCAAAAAAAAATCAGTATGAAATGAGCTTTTGTACCAGCAACATTCATTCCCACGGAGAGAGCAGTTATTCCCAACATCAGTAGTCACCAGCATGATTCTTTGGAACAAAATTTAAAATCATCTTCCAGCATCTGAAACAAATTAATTCTGCAATTGAGCTGCATCAGGGTGTAATGAATAATCTCTCTGCAATTGCCCGTTTGTATTTAAAATGATCTTCACAAATTGTGCAGTTCTATATGCCAGTGAGGCACTAAAATGCTAATCACAGAACAATAATTGTTGTTTATAATCCAGCAGAACAACAGAAAGACATACAGTAAAAATGTATGTGTGCATACCCAGTATGTATCCCAGTTCATTCCTTGCAGGGCATAACACTCAAACCGGGTTATTTCTGGCATATGAACTTGAAAGGCCACAACTCATATTGAATATCCAACAAGTCAATAAACCTTTTCTACGTCTCCCCTCTGAGAGAGTAAAGTGGGGTCACAGTACAGGCAGTTAAACCATATTAGGGATTTATTTTTGATTCTGCCACAGTCAGTGTTTGTGATTTTGAGCATGAAACTTCTACTTTCAATATCCAGTGTCCAAGCTAAGCATTTAGATTGCCCACTTCACAGACCTTTATAAAGATGATTTGATTATTATTTCTACCGTGTTCAGCTGCTACAGTGGAAAAAGAGCATGGAGGTAAAGAAAGAAAAACGAGTACCCATGGTCCTTCACCCATTGCAAGTTAAATAAAACCAAATCTATTTATCCCCAGTACTAAGGAGCCGACTGCAGCACTCATAAAGGAACTGTATCTTCATAAAAAAAGAGTTCTGTCAACTACAACAGAACTTCCTCTAAAATTAGTTCATTCCATTTTGTTAGAGATATTAATGGTCCAGTCTCAAAGTAATACCCGACAGCTTAAGTTTTGCATGTGCATGGCTCTATGGAAAATCCTAATACTGATACACAAAACACACTTTAAGAAGTACCTGCCAAAAGAGCAAGTACTGGATTATTCTATTTAGATGATGAATAATAATGCAAGTTTATTGAAAAATTACAACATTTGGATATTCTCCTATTTCTCTTTTCAAGGCTAGACACGTTATTTCTCTAGATATTGTGTATATTTTCTTCCAAATGTCAGGAAACATGTTGTTAAACCTTTCATTTTCTCTCATTTTCACTCCATATATTACCTCTAAAACAACGAATGACCAAAACTTGGATTTAGCAAGGACTATAGTTGTTTCTTGCTATGAAGCATCATTTAGAGGTAATTTATAGAATTTGCATCTGTTCATGCATTTAATTTACATGATGCAGTGCCAGTCTTTGAATAACTAACTCATAAATGTCTTTCTTTCTTACATTTTTGCTGGAACTAGTCCCAGAAAAAAACAGTGGATAAAATAAAATTGCTGAATTAAATGACCTAAATTTTGTCTTTGGTGGAAAATGTTAATTATCAAAGACTATTTTTCAAATCAGCATTGTGACTACGTGACACAACTAGATTCTAGGACAAGTGAAATGCTAATTCTGCCAGATCCTCAGATAATCAAATGTTACAGTTAGATATTTCTCTACTGCTTTTGATGGACTTCCAGGTGGAAAATTTGGCTCTGAGATTCTAGCTGGATCTGGCTAGAGAAGCCAAGGAGCAGAAACTGGCTCCTTGGAAGATCGCATGCTGGAGCTACACGAGAAGAAATAAAAGAAGTGCTCTCTTAGATACATCCATGTGGATGAACCCTCAGTTGCCAGTTCTTTTTCTTCAAATAGATTTAAAACTAATAGGAACAGGCCTAGAAAATATACTTACTTGCAGTCCCGAAGGATAGCCATAAAAGCTGTGATTATGACACCGTATGAATTTGGTGACCTTGATAGACTAAGTGCATGCAGCTGTGTTCTGAATGACTGAACTAGGAAGCAGGTTTGCATGGTGAATTAATGTGGTTTTGAAAGGTTGGCTTTGGGTAGGGAAGGTGAAACAAGAGGACAATTTTGATTCTAGTCACGCTTGTGAAAAAGTCAAAAAAATTACCCAGATATTTTATCGGACAAGCAGAAAGAGAAAACACTGTATCTGAGCCTTCCAAAACACGTAACACATGAGTAGTGTCTGGAGCATGGGGGAGCTGAAGATTGTTTCAATAGCACATTGCATAGTACAGGCAGTAAATAAATAAGATGATTTATAAAATGATATCACTAGCTTTTTCAAAAAGGGAGTATGTGAAATATCTTACTGAAGGAGCAACCTTTCAAAGATCTAGGGCAAAAATGAACTGAGTCACTTGGAAAGTTGAGTCAGCAGGGATGCATTATCCCATTGATCTCCTCTCTGTGCCAGCTCCACAACAGAAATAAAAATTCAATTTAAAGTTCAGGTCCTAATATATAAAACAATCTAATACGCAATATCCAACAAACTCAGTTTCATGGCAGCCTACTCGTCATTTAACCCCGTCTGTGTTGGTGCTTCCTGCCATAGCTGACAGGGGGCCTCCACCTGCGCTCCCCAGCACTACGCTCAGCACCGAGTGCTTTACTCGTCCTCCTTCGAGAGCGATCTTGAGTGGTCTCTTTCTCTGCTTCACCGACTCCCAGGTTTGGGTGTTCAAGTTTGAGTCTGAGGCCCAGTCTATCATGGAGGTTCATTGAGTGAACCTCAATGATGTGAAACCTCAATGGTGAAAGCTTTGCTGGACATCAAGGAGGACAAGGAACTGGCCAAGCTCTAGCCACTTGAGACTGGGGCTGGGAAATTGCCTCATGCAGTGTGTGCTGGAGCCACAGCACTTGCAGGAACAGGAGAAGGAACCCCAAGAGGAGAGAGGGCAGGAGTCCCCCATGCTCCTGCTGAAGAGCAATGCAGGCCTGCCTGAATACTCATTGCAAGGGATAAAGCGATTTCTAACATTAAAAAACAAGACTGTAAGGAGGCATGGTTGGCCTACAAGGGCAGATGTCTGAATACCAAACACAGTCCTGAAGCAGCTGCCACTGAGGTATGTGTGCACGAAGTGAGGCGGCTGCAGCTCCTGCAGAAATGAGGGGACCGAGTGGTGTACTTGAATGCAGAGCTACAGTGACAGCTGCCACTCCTGTCCCTGCACAGAGCAATGAGACTGAGGCTGTTATATGATCAGCCTCATATGAACAGCATTGGATTCGGGGCACAGATCCAATACTGTTCAGTCCCAGGCAGAGATGCAATTGAAGCTGAGCTTCCTCTGCAAAGGAGGTCAAAAATAGACCCACTACCTCAAATTCAAATGTACAGGAGTGATGGTGGCTGATGTGCTCCTATCTTTTTCCCCATCATCCCATTATCATCTCTTCTTGGGTTAGGTGCTGCTATCGCTCCCTTCTCTTGGCTGCCCTTCATTTCCCAAGGGGCACCCCCCTTCTTCACACTTCTGCTCCCCTTCTCCTCAGGTGCAAAACATGGACGACGGGCAAGCCTCTGCCCTGTGGCCTGCAGTGACTGCACTTGAAGTGCCTGTGCAGCTTGAAGGACCTTCCCTGAGGAACCAGAGGGCACACAAACAGTTGGCATTGTGGTCCCTACCGACCTGAGGGAAAGAGGAAATTTCTGCCTTGGGCTTCCCAGACCAGAAAGCTAAACTACAGAGCAGCGCAGTCTGTAGAAGCAGTCAACAGCTGCCGTCAGCATCTGGTGAATCACAAAAAATGAGCTGTCCTATTTCAGAGCCACACATGTGGGCACTGACTAAAATGCCGCAAGGAAGTAGAGCGCTGCTGAGTAACACCAGGGCCGTCTCCCTCTGTGGGGAACAGTGTGCTGTGTGTTACTGCTGCTGTGGGGGTATACGGAGCCCAGCTGCAATGACTGGAATGTCCTCACGGACCTCAAAGGCCCAGCTCGTCTTCCCAGCGCACACACGGAACACACACGCGATGTCTGAGGAGAAGCCGGTAGGACCAGCCATGTCCTCAGCTCCACTCGTTTGCCCTGGTCACAACCAACAAGTAGAGTATTTCCCTCCCTGGTGGGGCTCTATGCAACCAGGTTTCCTGCAAAGGTTTGTACACAGCAGGTGGCCTGGTTATAAGGAACTTCTTTTGCATGTCAGTGAAGGCCTAAACGTGTCTCTGCTTTCTGCAGAGGGGAAAAAAAAAATCTATGTTTTAGTGTGCTGATTAGTTCATATTTACTGTGAACTGAAACCAAACTTACCTGGGTAAGAATTTTCATTGCAGTAACCTGAGCACTGAAGGATGCCATTGCAAATGCTTTTCACTTGACAAGTTAATTTTCTAAAGTAATGTTTACTATCACACTTACTTAATTTGATTTTCAGGTAGTAATAGGATTCCTGAGGTGGCTTTAAACTATTGTTGTATTCTTAGCACCAGCATAAGCCTTTTACAGGAATCTTGCAAAAAAGAAACCTGCTCTTCACTTATGAGTGTCTTCTTTTTTTTTTTTGCTTCCCACTTCCACCTGAGTTCTGGTGACACATTATTGTGTTATTATGTCGTCTTTCAACCCAAACTGGCTTTAAAAGATACAATCACTACTGCAAGTTTGCAGGCTTAATGCTGCTATAGATCTGGTACACATCGAAATTTCAGACTTCTCGGTTTGAAGACATTTGACTCAAGGAGTTAGGACTCATCTCAAGCTCTAGTTTCTGTAGGAAAGCCTATTTTTAAGCATTTTCAAACTTAAGCAAAAAAAAAATGCAACTTCTGCTGTATCAGAGCAAGACTGCTTAAAAAAAGTTTTTTTTATTTTAATATGCATTTATCCCTTTGGCATTCGTGGAGAATAGGAAACATTAAATGTCTCTGAAAACCTGTTCTGAGTACTTGGACATGAAATAGCCATGTTTGAAAACACTGGTCTTATTTTTAGCCATAGTTCTTACATATTTATTCTTTCAGATATTAAAACCACAGTATAAAAATCTAACTTATTAACTGTGCTGCAGGATGGTAGAGCTGCCTGCCTTAAACCTCGTCTTCACTGCCTCTCCTGGAACTGCATAAAACTGCAGCTGAGTCTCCATCCAAGTCCAGAGGTAGGACAAGATCTGAGAACTGACATCCTCAGTAAGTAAATTAACGTGATAACTGAATTCCAGCCTTATTGACCTTCACTTCTTGCTACTTGTAATGTAACGTTACGAAAAATAACAGTTGTTTCTGATCTCTTAAAGGGAAGGGGTAAGGGAAACAGCGAAAATTTATAAACACGTCCTAGATAGAAAGGATATGAGTTATTGTGCATGACTTAATTAACATCCCATACTGGGATAACAAGTTTGTTTAGTACACATTCCTGTATAGATAATTATTTCTGTAGAATAGATAACAAATTAATAAGCAGGTCCCAGCAACATGAAGCTAGTGAAAATGTATCAGTCTACGCTTTAATAAGCATGAGCATTTTTAAAATTTCAACACACTTGCAATTCAGACTTTTTTTGTATCCACATATATGCAATTGTTACCATTAATCTTACTCGTCATTACCATTTGGCACCACTCGATGCCTCTGAGATTGGAGAAGCTGTCAAACCAACTGAAATCTCTGTTCTTAGTAACACTGAGACAAAACCAACATACAGCTCTCAAACTATGAGGTACTATGTTTAAACACCATTGATTGCCACTGACTGACACGCTCAGGATTTGAGAAGGTCAGACCACACAAACAAAAACAGACATAAACTAAAAAGATGATTGCTCAAAAGCCTAAATCCTGACTATTTCTGTGGAGGAGGAAAAATATCAGTCTGAGCATCATGTGCTCTGTGTTTTGGGCACATCATGCCCAAATTGTGCAACTATACTTATATTAACTAAGCTGAAGAGCTTTTGCCTGAAAACCATGAACATCATTTCTCTCTAAGCGAGCAAGTATTCATACTTGGTTGTAACTCTGAGCTGAGTATCCCAGACTCACACATATTCATATAAACCGTTTCACATATAAACCCCTGCGACAAGCTCATTCAACAATGAGTACAAAACTAGACGGGTCCGACTTGCACCTGCCAATTGACATTTCTCCCAGGAGCTGCTAGGTTTGATTCTGCAAGCTCAAACCTAATCTAAGCACACAGCATTTCCACAGACATTGGCTGTTAATCATCCTTTCCCTTGGTTGGAGACCTCTGAGAACTTCCTGAATCAGGGACAGAGTGATCTTTCCCATTTGCTCTATCTTTAAAACATTACAAAGGGGCTCATCTGCATTAATTACTGTCCTCTTGAAAAACAAAGGTACTTAGTATTTTTATATATATATATATTTTATATAGTTTACAAACATATCTGTATCTATATATGAGGATTTTAAGTCACTATAGTTTCTTTAGCCCTGATAACTCCAGGAGTAACATCTCAACTATAAATCTCTGCAGACCTCTTGAGTAACAACAGTACCCCAGTAGAACCTATGATTTTTCTAACCTGTGCAGAAAACTAAGTTTAAACATGCTGTGCCCTAGCAGGAGCCAAGCTGCTTTCAAAATAATTTGAGCTGTCAGTTTGGGAATAGCCAGAAGAGACATTGTAGCTGGGCTGCAGTAATCTTGCTGGCAGTGCTCATCCTCTCATTTAAGCACTGGAAGCCATTTAAATACATTTGTAGATGTTCTCCAGGGTCTCTTTCACTAAAAGGAAAACAGAAAAAGTATTAACAGAAGACTCCATGGAAATGCACCGTTTTAAAGGAAGTGACTCATGCTGAGAAGGCACAAGCACACGGGAGTGATTTCCATTCAGGTAAAATGCAAGAATATTTCTAGTTCAGAAAAAAATTACACAAATATTCATTAACTGCAGTCAAATACAAGCCATGACCAAGGCAAGGAAAATATCCATTCTTGGAGAATTTTCAAAGTATTTCAAAAGCATGAGAATTCAACATCTAAAAGGAATTTATTTATTTACAACAGATGTTACAGATGAATTTCAGCCTTGCAAGAGAAGATGGATGTTTTCCAACTGTTCAAACATCAATGTTTTTTGAGGTGTGACCAGAGTGTGGGAAGCACAAAAGCGCCAACCACCTACTTCACATCTTTCTGTGGACTTCTAGATCATGAACTGAACAACTTTGCTGAATGTTTTATAATTTGGAATGTCTTGTAAATGAAAACGGCAGGTTGAATCCCATGACTGAATAAATCAATACACATCACTACTGCAGGGCATTTTAAAACAGAAGATAAGCCATAACTCTGGAAAAGTTCTGCTCACTATGAGCATTTCTCATCCAATGGCATGGCACATTCTTCATTTGGAAGAGGAGTTCATAGCTACAAAGGACAACGAGTAGCAGAAAGATGATAAAATAACACCTCTTCTCCTGATCTTATTTTCTCTCTTAGTTGTCTGGAGCAAAACTTAGTTGTCTGAAAGGGTAAAATCCTCAGGTAGTGAACAGATCCACAGCACATCTCAATTAAGGAGATGTTGATTGCAGGGTGGCAGTGGGGCAAGATTTTTGCCCTTTGTAAGCAAAAACAAACTACTGATTTATTCTCTGTCTTGCAAATCAGATGAGTTTTGTTAAAGGTGTGGGGTCTGAGGTAAGACTTGTCCACCATACACAGAAAAAAGAAACCAGATACCTTCAAATTTTTTCAAAGGAGAACTGAGTACAAAAAAAAAAACCTAAAGGAGTATTTCTTTTAAAATTTAGGTTAGCTACATTGCTTGGTCACTAAGCTGTTTTCCTGGAGCCTGCAAAGAGATTAAAGGGACTTACCTGTATGGCAATAAGGCAAAAATCACACTAATAAATCAGAAGGAGAAAATGAGGTCTTTGTGAAGTCCCTGATTTTTGACTGAGGTTGCAGGTTACTGAAGAGCAGAAAAAGATAATGAAATTCTACATTAGAAAAAAAAAATAAAAAAAAGGAGAGAGTTTGTATTCTTAATTAAAACTCGTGCAAGATGGCAGAGCTGTTTCTTATATTACAGCTAATTTGTTATTCGGTTCCTGCGCTAGTAATACAAGCTTGGCAATCTACTCACTGCCCATAAAAATGTCCTACTTAGTCACAGTTTTGTTGATATCATAAAAAAGATTTACTGTATTTTTTTCATCCTTCTACTTTTTTTGCAAAGGATGGTTATACAGAAGTAGAAACTTGCTTCCGAGATCATCTGATCCTGCTGGCACTTCCTCTTCTGTTATCACAAACAGATGATCAAGAGCTGACATGGAGCATCAGCTGAGTGAGCTGACAGACACTTTGAAACAAAAAGTTTTGCTGATGATTCACAAGAGAATATTCTAGAGGAGGACAGCAGGACTAAGACAGCTGGACGCTGGCCAAAGGTTTACATTGGATTAGATTTGCTAAGCAACCAGTCAGTGCTACTTCTCTGTATACGTATGCACACACTCACATGTTCTCTGCTCTGCTTGTGCTCTGCAAACAACTAGTTCTTCTTCTTCCAATCACCAGTACTAAAAAGAACAAAAAGCCATTCAGTTAATTGCCACTGTCATTTACCTAGCCACAGTGTGAGGAAATGGTTACTCTTCCCAGAGCTAATTCAAATTAATCGTGTAGTGATTCTCCCTTGTAGAGAGAACCCACTCCATCACTCCTCTACTGGGAGACCTGCAACAGCCACTTATGTTCTTTAGTATACCTTGGGATAGAACATCTACTTGTGTTCTTTAAGTATATTGGCTACTGCTAAAATTACTGAAAGGATTACTACCCAAAAAAAAAAAAAAAGTCCACGAGAGCCAAAAGTTCTGATGGTAAAAATGGATTCCACTTGATTACAAATATATGCCAATAACAATCCCCCATATGATATCTCATCATCTTCCTCTTATGTTGCATGCTGAAAAGAATAGGGGAAATTATAGGCTTTTAGAAGGTTATTACATTGCCATAAAGTGTCACCTTACAGAATGTTTATTTAGTTTCAAAAGCTGCTGAGAACTTGTAAACAAGCTCAGATGATACATAATATAAAACTCAGAAGCCTATCAATCTTAAACTGATTACCATTGAGAAACTGAATCAAAGTAAAACAATGAAAATACCTTCAACCCAGTGTACATGTGTTCTTAAGAGAATGGCAGCCATTACACTAATTTCCCTTTCAAAATTTTGTCATGGAATAAGCCCTTGGAAATGTTTTTGCTATAAAACCTAAATGCAAGTGTTCAGATATCTAGGACTGCTGTGCAGAGCAGACCAGAGCAGTTTCATTCTAGGGAAGAGAAGTGTTACTGATGAAAAAAAATGCTTAATTTCTCACACTCTCCAAACTCCCATTGACTTGTTTTCTAAAGACCATAATGACTCGCCATAGATCCTTGATCTACAGTTTCTGCTCTTTTCAGTTAGAAAATTGTCTGCTGCAGTCACTTTCCTTGGATGAGGGCATGGTTCCTTAGAACTAGAGGAAAGGGCTAGCCCCTACATAGGGCCTCAGAAAGACAGAGGCCTGGGGAAAAGATTCATTGTGGAAAACAAGGAAAACAAACTGGCATCGGCCAAAGATTAAATGTGATTGTTTTATGGCTATGCTTGGCAAAATCTGCTGGCATTTTATGTTAAAATCATTTACATTTTATGATGAAGAAGCTGCGGAGTTGAACACATGCATGTCCAGCGCCCAAAGGGTAGATTCCACCTGGATCGGTGCTGCAATACAGAAGCCTTTTTGAGGAAAGGTGGATCCACCAAGCCAAACTTCATTGCAAAGAGAAGAACAAAACTAGTCAGGAAACATCCTTTCTGTGGCAGATTATGCTATGCTATGGGACAGATTCTCCCTTATGCTATTCCACCTTGCCTAAAAAAGCTTAAACTCACTAAAGATGACCAGCTGCGGCCCAGCACAGCTCAGCAGCAGTCCCAGCTGGCTGTATTGGCAAGAAAAGAGCCTTGCAAGTAAGAGCGTCATTTACTATTGAACTACCAAGGTCAACAGGATGGAGCGTTCATCTCCCCATAGAGAGCAATGTCTACTTATATCTGGAGAGGCTTGTAGGCACTGCAGAAAGCCTTGTCCCTGCTTATCTGTCAAACTCTCTGAGGTGGTCAGCGGCCTCCAGCTGGGGGGCATTCAGGCAGAGAGAGTAGCAACTGCCTACTTCAACAGGGCCTTGCAGCTCTACAAAGAGGCCAAGGAGGCAATGTGAAAGGGATAATGATGAGATTATTCAGGCTTCACAAGTTGCATTATGGCTTTTCTCTTCCTCCTTCAGCCAAGCTATGCTCAATTATCGTCTTTTATTTAACTCATTCCTGGCAAAGGGTAAAATGCAGCTCCTGGGAAGCCTAAGAGGTCTGATCTTCTTGCCAAGGCTGTGGATTGAAGAGGGTGAATCATGGTACTTTATGTTTTTTAATTAAGCTGCCTGGAAAAGCAGAGCTTTGCCATTGACCCTGGCATTCATTGCCTGGGAGAAAGTTACAGCTTGTCTTTATCTTTGTGTTTTAGCAGTTTGCACCAGTCAGGCAACTGACTCTGCTATGTCTCTCAGTAAAGTTAACGGAAATTCACACAGCTAAAACAGAAAACAACACTAAAGTGCTTAGTACCAGTATCAGAAAAAAACACAGTGCTTAATGTCTCATTCCTTCCTCCTGTTCTATCTGTGGGAAAATAATGAAAATCTAGCATGGAATCTAAAGTTACACAGATGTGATGTGGAGCCCTGACTGCCAGCATTCAAGCAGGGATGTGATCCTGAGGGATACCATCAGAAGTCTAATTTGAGAAGAGAAGAGCTCTGTGGTGGAGCTCTGACAAATGTGATGACACATTTCACATACAGCAGAGATTCTGACTCAGTTCTCACCACAACTGTCGTGTTTGGACAGGATCCAGTACAACAGATTGGCACTTGAAAACTACTTACTGGATGCTTAGATGGACACCAGTTTACAGCTGCCTCCTCAGAAGATAGTCCACCTCTGGAAGCAAATTTGTATCCCAACATCACATCTGCATAATGCCCCAAATGTAGCCAGTACTGCATCCTAGACCCATTGCATGAAAAATGTGCAATTGCATTGCTAGTGCCCTGTAATGAATACATTGCTACACTCCAGGATTAAGCAAGACCAAGAACAAATGTTGGATATACCAAACCCCTGGTTAACCAGATTACACTGTCCTCTACCATCATCTCAAGCCATGGTCTGCTCTCAAGAGGACACATAGTTCCAATATCCAAGGAAAACACACGAAGAGGTGTGGATGACTAAATAAGCGTGACTTATCCTTCTGAGTAATGGTAAAATTCAGTGGTTCTTTCAAAAAGACTTTTTCCACTGATATCAACAGAAGTTTACCATCACGCCTTAAGGCAGAGATGGTGAAATTTCTTGGTCTCTGTGGCTACAGAGCCACATTTTCCAGTTTCCTTGTCGGTGATGCCAGATTAATACTCTGTCACTGATGTTACTGGTTTGTCATTGCTGTCTGAGGAGGAGACCAGCCTGTGCTGCAAGTCCAAAATATTGATGAAGATAATTTCTCTGTGAATTCTGTAAGGCAGATTTTTAATGACACAGTTATAGTCAAGGGAAAGAAAGCAAGAGAAAGAAAGCAAGCTCCACAGCAATTCAAGGAAAGGAGATCACAGAAAGAAAATGCAGAAAAGATGGAAGAAAATGAAGGGATACTGTTATAGCTATAAAGAGCAGTTTGATTAAGTCCATCTAATCCAAGATGCAACTAAGAGTCTGACCTGTATCCCACTAAAGACTACAAATACTTTTCAAATAACCCGGGTTTGTTTTAGTCCAAAATTACACCAACACAAGGAAAAAGAACAGAATGGCATTTTCTATCTCTGAGACTAAACATTTTATTATGCTTTTCTGAATCTTTTTGCTCCCCTTCTCTTCCCCCACAAAAGTGTGTCCAAACAGCTTCTCAGGAATAGAATCACAGAATCACAGATGGTTGAGGTTGGAAGGGACTTCTATAGTTCATCTAGTCCAAATCCCCCTGTATAATAATTCTGAATATTCCTGAGCCACGCTGTGCTTAGCTACCACTACCAGTACACTAGCTACCACTGACCAAAGCCATGCCTGGGAGCATGCTAACAATTAAATGATCATAGGCCAGTGCTCTAAACTCTGCCCCAATTCTCCTTTCACTTGTCTGTATAGACATAAGATGAAAGAAGAATGAGACAAAAGCTTTGTGAAGAACAGCCTCATTTCCCAATATTAGATGTTGAAGTTTACTGCTGTGAGCTTTTCAGGAGACTCCAGATTTCCTCTTGGCTTTGACTCGTCTTTGACTCCATCTTATTTATTCAAAAACTGTGTTAACGAGGAATGAGATTATGAAACCAAATCAGTGTCTTCACACCTTGAAGACATCAGTAATAAAATGTTCATCAAATAATACATATCCCATAAAGAAAAAACATATCAAAGAGCTGCACACAGCCAAAAAGCCTGTTAGGGACAGAGATTAAGTTTAAGTTCCTGCCCCTAGGGAACTGTGTAGCCAGAAGCCAGAAGTTCAGTTACTATCACAAAACTAAGGCTTGCTGGCCAACATCTTTAATCACCTGAGCTATTAGAAGGAAAACATAGTAAAGTATACTTCTAGAAATTATATAAATTATCTTACAACAGTAAGTTCTGCTTTTAATTTGTAACATTTAGTATTTCACTGGGAGTAAAAAGGAAAGACAAGCGTTGCAAAGACAAAACAAAACTGGCGTTTCCATTTCCCATATACTTTATAACTGCTACTGTTCCATATGGCGACTCTTTACAAACTGCTTTGAAAGGAAAGCTTTCAAACTGAATGCTGTGGCCATGTTCCAAGAAAGGGAATCAAGAAGTTAGAGGTATATATTACAGTCACAGCTCTACAGTAAACTTTGGCACAATACATAACTCATTTTTTAACAGGACAATTCATATCATTTTCCTTCACGTGATTTTAAAGCTCCCTCCCAACCAAGTAATTTTTACCTTTCTATTCCTTGGGAAACATCTTTAGAAAGCAAGCAATTGTTATAGGAAATGACAGACATTTAACTTGACAATTTTGTGAAAAGAATTAAAGACTATTTCAAGACCAAATAAAAATTCAAGACATTTCAGTATAAAATTTCAGCAGAGTCTCTGCTGCTGTATATAATTTACCATGACCTGCTGTTTTGGTCCTGTTTTGATGTTTCTGTTTGTTCAGCTGTGTTTGATCTCTTATCACAGATGATTATCAGCCTGTTACAGCTGCTCCTTCTTGACCTTTTGCTTGAAATATCCCTCTCCCAAAGCCTGCTGGAGTGTACAGGGCTGGGCTGGGCTTCAGAGGAGATGATGAACTATCCTGGCAAGGTGTCTGATACCTGCAAAGAGGCTTGTTCACAGTGTAACGTTCAGCTCTGGAGGGAAGAAAATGCTTAAATAAAGCAGAGCAATGGGAGTGCAGAGGAGAAGAGGAAAGTTTTATTATTTCCTACAATCAGTGAGTAGACTGGTGAAACAGAGGAATTAAAAGTAACTATATTTAGAGCTAGACAACAGAAGAGAACAGGCACAGCTATCCTAGTCACATCTTAGAATAAACTTACTTAGAAATAGTCATTGAATTTCCAATCCAAGGATGAAACAACAAGAGAAGATTTTGGAAGATGATCTTGTGGCTATAGTAAGGCTGAGGATCAGTTTTCTTTTCTGCAATTAAATGAATCTTTCAGTTTCTTTATTTTCTACTTGTTAGCTCTGGGATAGGTGCACAACGCCCAGGGCATTGGAAGTATAACTGAACAAAACCCCAGCTCTCCAGTTTTCCTCTACTTAGAGCGGTGAGATTTATTTCATTGTAGTGTTGCATGCAGAGCAGTTAAATGCCAGCAGAGTGAATGAGAGAGGCCTTCACCAGCAGATGAAGCAGAACCCGATTCTAATGCAGCTACATTCATTTTTTAACTTGGGCTTCTCTGAACCACTTCAAGTTTTATGAGTGAGAATCCTCACTGTAACCTTGGTCCTGGGAGAGTTCATCTCATCTCTCCAGATCACCTGAGCATCCCCCTGTGCAATGAGCCCCTCTCAGCTACATGGATGCGGGCACTAGTGACATGAACCTCTGCCATTCTCAGGCAAGCTTCTCAAAACCTACCTTTCACCAGGTCCTTCATCTAAGGAGAGACTTAATGGCCCACAAGATGCAGGACATCAGATGATATTATCCAGCTTTCTTGTCTGTGAAACTAAGGTGCAAGCAGTGATTCCCTGGAGAAATTCAGGAAGTAGCCAAGGGGAAACAGGAAGGAGTTTGGATGACACTGACTTTGGAACAATGGAAATGCAGTATTTCCTATCAGATGATTAATTAACAATCACCTGGCAGAACGGGATGAGAGAACGTGGACTGCAATGCTGTTGGGAATGTTTCCCTCTTTTCCTTCTCCTTATGCTTTCTGTCTGTTCCCTTCCTGCCTGTCAAGAATGCTCTGCTCTTTCCTCCTCAGCGACTGCACGGTAGCTCATGGATGATTCCTTAGGAAACATGGTCCTTTTTTCTCGTTAGAGCTCAGATCATCCTTATTCTTTTCGTAATGCATGAAATCCCCTTCAATGTCATAATACAACCAAAGGAAATAGGATTTCTCCCTTGGCAAGAGGAGTAGTAATCTGCTCTGAAATGACTCAGCATTTTAGTCTTACCAGTAACTAAAACCAGAAATCAAGTCAGCCTACTGAGGGTGCTGCAAGGGTGCTTTCCCCTTTCGTACTCCACAGAAAACCAAAGGAGATTAATGTAGCCCTATGGTTTCCTTCTTTAGTTTAAAAGGCTCTGAAGCAAGTGGATGACAAGTCTAACCTGCAAGTCCACAACTCATAAACCACACCAAGGATTTCAGCAAGAGTACAAGAGAATACACACAAGGTACATGGCTACACTTAGCTGTGAAGACAATCAAGAGATTGAAGCATTTATATTATGAGGAAAGACTAAGTGAGCTGGGCCTGTTTAGCCTGGAGAAAAGTTGAAGAGGGGAACTTATCAACATGTACAAATATCTGAGGGGGAGAATGTAAAGAAGACAGAGCCAAGCTCTTCTCTGTAGTGGCCAGTGACAGGACGAGGGGTACGGGTACAAGTTGAAACACAGGAAGGTCCACCTCTGTGTGAAGAAGAACTTCTTTCCTGTGAGGGTGACAGAGCCCTGGCACAGGCTGCCCAGAGAGGCTGTGCAGTCTCCTTCTCTGGAGATCTCCCAAACCTGCCTGGATGCCACTCTGTGCCACGTGCCCTGGATGTCCTTGCTGAAGCAGGGAGGTTGGACTAGATGATCTCTAGAGGCCCCTTCCAACCTCAGCCATTCTGTGAATCTGTGATGATGGCACATGAACATACCTGTGGCATCTCAGGAAGGGACCAAAAGCGACAGTCCCAAACTAAAAGCCACCCCTAGAGGATGGCATGAAGACATCCACTGAGGCATCCTGAACTTTCTTCACAACAGATCACATCAGCTCACTGGTCTTTAACAACCTAGACTGGAGAGGGGAGTGTGCACTAACCCCACGGTACTCACACATGGCATTAACTTATTTTTTTCCCTCTATTTCTCTGCTTGGCTGCATTTTTGTATTACATATCTTGGCACCACATCCTTGGCCATATCCCTTGCTCATGTTTTTAAGATCTCTCGCTTATTTGATGGTAGTGCAGTGCATGAAATAATGACACAATGCGATTTATCAAAATTCTTATCCATTCACATTCTGGACACCAACTTTTGAGATATACAAAGAAAATGGCATTTCCGGGTGAAGAACACTGGTGGAAAAATGCTCTTCAGGAATTAGTCACATTCCTATAATGTGTAATTATACAAGAGTCCCAGTTTAATGCAAATATTAAAAAAAAATCACTCCACCTTTTCTTCTTCCTTCATCAACCACTTTAATTATTTGAAAGAATCCAACCTGCTACACAAAATTAAATTTTTAGATCAGTAAATCAGAGAGAAAAATAAAAATAAAAAAAGAGAATTTCTACAGGAAACTCAGTGCAAAATCTGTGTGCCTCTTAAAATGTTATGAGTTTCCTGGCTTTAGCTTGGCTGGTACCGTGTCAAGTTTAGGATCCTATCATTTCAGGAGACCTGTATTGAGAGCCAGTTGTTTTTCCAAGACAATAAAGCCTCTCCAGCATAACAGGTGAGAGGTAGGTGTGTTTGCTTTTCATGCAGAACTATATGTTCTTGTTCGAGTGGTGAGCTGGAAATCTCAAGCGATCAGTTTGCTCCAGTCCAAGAGCCCGCAGAGTTCCAAGGCGTCTCACTGGAGCTCTCCTCAGAAACACAATTGCCAAGCAGAACAGGGTTGATAATTAGGAATTTCCTTTGCCAACACATACAACATCCCTCTGTTCTGTAGCTAGCATGGCCTGTTTTCCTATTGGCAATAGGCACAGAGGGTGAGACAATAGGAAGGATTGCAGATAAGATTTATTTTCCCTTTGATTAAACAATGCCTGACATACATGCTTATCTGTAGCCAAACAAGCAAGAACTAGTTGGAAGCACCATGGTGGAGATATAGAATATATTTGACTAAACCAATTTTCTCAATCAATTTAAACTAGCATAACTCTTTCTCAAAGAGAAGATGTCTTCAGAGTCCATTCCTATAGACTCCTTCTAAGCCCCCCAAAACATTTTTTCTCCTGCTACTTGCAACAATAGGTAGATTTGATCCCAAATGAAATTTTTACATGTGAAGTTACTTGAACATCTACACTGAAATGCAAAGTGCTGAAAGCAAGACGACTCTACCCAGCGCAGTAGGAAATAGTGCTGCAGGAACACTCAGCAGAGGCAAACCCAGCTCAACACACATCTGAAGCTGCACACATGATAGAGCTTTTGAAGCTAGTGGTTGCATTCAAGTGTTTACCCATTTAACTTTCAAGTGGGCCAGGCCAAGAGCAAAAGAAAATAGTTAAGTCTTGATGTGTTGCAATCAACAACAGAAGTCCCCCTGAAGTCAGTGGTGTAAGGATGCCACCTATCCTAGCAAGAGCTTTGCCTGCCAGCTTTGAGCAAGAGCTTTGGCAGATTTGGGAAACCTGTCCTTCGCACTGCAGTTCCCAGTAGTACTAACTGCAAGGGTTTGCGTCATTGCTTACCACTGTTTCCACGAGACAGTGTAGCTAAGACACAGAGTTTAGGTTAAGTTATTTAGCTGAATTGAAGAAACTGTCCAGGGATGTTCTGTAAACCTGCAGCGAGAGCAAGTGCAAGTTCTATTAAAGCCTCTGTCATTAGGTTAACTGTACTACCTTATGTTTTGCTACGGAGTTGCAGCATATACATGGACAGTCAGAGCAATTCACATGTTGATCTGTAACTTCTTATGCCAGAGCACTGGCGGAAGGTGGATTCCACATAATGTAGGTGACAGTGCTGTGTCTCCTTGCCCATCTCTCAACTACGGATAACCAAACACCTTAGGCGCTACATCAGTTTGACAAGTGGGAAAGTGAGGGCTTTCGAGAAGCATCACACTGTATGACAGGAACAGCTACAGAGAGCTCCAGACATATCAAATCCACTATCCTTCAGCACACCACTCCTTAATGACCATTTTCATTGTTTTTTTTTCTTATTTCCTTTGTAGTGATTTGTGTTATGAACCCACTTCCAAGATTTAATGAATCCAACATTCCTATCTGCTAGGCGAGGCAGTCTCAAGTCCTTCAAGTTTAAGGCTTAGATTATCAAAAACAAAACGATGATGCACTTCCTGGCTAGTTTACTTTGAGAAGGGTGACTATCTATTAGAATATACCTGGCTTATCCACAGCCTAATGCTCAGACATGACAAGTTCCCACAATCCTTGCAGCCCATAATTTGTGTTTAGGGACATTCCTAAAGATATTTGGCTTAACCCACTTTGCAGACACTGGTTAAGTAGCCAAGGAAAATTCAGCTTCACAGACCTGATATTCCTTGTTCATTAATTTAAAAACATATATCCATTCAAATAATCAGCAGTTCTAATCATATACCTGTTCATCCATGATCAAATTAAATATATAAATATATATATATCCCTTTTATTCAAAAAGTACAGACTTTTCAATTTGTCCGCTGGAGTCGTCTTCACCATCCACCCTGAACAACAAATCCGTTCAAAATGATACTAGTATAAGTTTAGTAGTGGTGCAACTTTCCAAACTGTAGAACATTGGATAAATAATAATTTCCTTAAATATTTTCTAATACAGATTATTCTTCCACCACCAGACTCACTCACTGACTCTAGAAGACAACTGTTGACCTCAAACAGTAATGACCATCAGCAATTAATTCTCCATGCTAGCTAACCGATATAAAATGTATAGCTCTGCCTTCTGAAGTCTGTAACTTTCTGCTGTTTCCAGCTTTGAAATATAAAATGTTGTCTTTCCTAGTGCACAAGATATTTGCTACATCAGGCCCCAGATACGTTTCTAACAGGTAACCTTACCCCAGGGCTCCATTACACATTTCAATGATCCTCTGACCCCTGTGTTATTCTGTTTCCTTCCATAGACAAATGTGGGTCCTTGTACCTGCACACTTAGCCTTACGCTATAGTACCACCAGAAGATACACCAGTAATAAATTCAGGATGATTTACTATAAGCAGTGATTCTACTACCAAGGGATACAAGTGCTAGACATAACAACACAACCCATGCAATAAATCATGTGGAAATTTGCTCCCACAGCACTCTGAGTTGTCCTCTCGCCTCCTGTTACTCCCCAGTGGGAGCTGAGGATCTCAGGGAGCACCAAACAGCATTTCCAGCCTCAAGCAATTGCATTGCTCATCTAGTTTCTCTTCTCTGAATTTATTCCCTCTTTAATCTGATGATTCCTATTTGTCACCGAGTAGAGGTCACTTCAAACTGATCTCAACGCTACAATTGCCAAAGCATCACAGTCACAGTATATCAGCATAAATCAACAGAGATAAGCTGAGAGTTATGAGCAACAGCTGGCATCTAGACTCAAAATAACCGAACAGTTCACACACAAATAACTGCAACTTTTTCAAGATTTCTGTTTTCATAAGCTAATGAGGAGAAATAGATTTCCCATGAGAGATGCTGGAGTTCCATAAACTATTATTTACCCGTCTTTAAAAAATGTTTTTTTTTTTCCAACAGAATTTACTCAGAAAGCAATAAAACATATTTTTCTAACAAAAGATCCTTTTTCCTGGACTGACATGAACTTTCCAGTAGTGGACAATAAAGTTGCTTCTTAGACCAGGAAAAACATTATTTGGACCTTTTTTTGAACCATACAACAGTGGTAAATATACATGTAGACACATTTCACTCCATTGTGCTTCAGTTTATGGATAGTTTATGGATTTCTCAGTGATCTCAACTTGAACCTTAACTAAAGTCTGAGTATGTTCTGTAACTAAAGTCTGAGTGTGTTCTGAAAAGCTTTTTCTCATTGACTAACCCTAATCGAGTGATGGCTGTTTCTCCCAAATTCCTTCAAATCAGAACAATTCCATCTTTTTAAGTCCTTCCAAAGCACCAGCTGCAGTTCATATGACCTTCACGATAGCCACGAAACACCTTGAGAATCCTGTTCACTTGTCCGATGATTACTTTTTAAAGCTCTAAAAGAGCTCATTTCTACAGTGACAGGAATATTTTTTGTTACGAGCATATCTACTTCTGTACTGTGGGGCTGTTTTCCTCTGCAACTCTCTGCAATACTATTTTTTTTTTTTACTAGTTCCGTACCGCAGGCTGTGGGTTGAAAGATCCATTTTTTTCCTAAATGACAAACCGTAATGGCCTCTCAGCTATATCAGGAGGGGAAGGAGTGCCTCAGCTGGGTGTTGTTTGTTTTATACTTATAGTGCTGTGAAGTTCTGCCAGCAGAATAGTTTGTCATCAAAAACTACATTTTCAGTAAAAGTTCGGCCTTTTGGCTACAGGTAGATTTTCTCTAATGAGACTACTAGGCTGTTAACATCCTCCTTATGAGTGAATGCCTGCATGGATTCTAAACAGAAACATATTTCTCTTCAAATAGCAGTTTTCTATACTGTAGGTTTAGATATTTGATTCCAACAAGTAATACAATGTTAAGTATATTTTGCTCATCTCCTGAGGCTTCACAGAGAAAGGCACAAAATGTTATATGTTACTCCTTCTTAAAGTTCAGAAACTTAAGAAAAAAGTAAAAACTATAGAAATTCTCTAGCAGTAGCAGGGACCAACTCAAAGGACTGGGACTTTTTTAATTCCTTCCCTCCCTCCTCCATATGAAAATTATCTTTCTTGATTAAAAGGCAAAGGAAATTGGTCAGATATGGTTCCTGGCTTTTTAACACACCATTATTACAGTTCATTAGAAATATATATATACATATAAATAAAGGTACCTGGGTAAGAAGTGCATCGTATTAACATAAATGCCGGATATCACAGATTTTACAAGCACCAAGGCCCATTGCTACCAATGGTAGTGAAAAGTCAGAGCAAACAGAACATTTGCACCACAGTAAAAACTGATGATTAAAATAACAGGGTGCATGATCTTGCAGAGGCCAAATGAAACCCTTTACACAAGACGTCAACCCTGACCTCAATTTCTAGCCTCTGAATTGTTTGACTTACGTTTTAAAAATATATATTTAGCTGCCTACTGACGCAACTGCGGGGACAAGTAATTCTACTTAAACAAACATCTACAAGCACCTCTGAAACGATAATCTCTTGAGCACCCCTGAGGAAAAAACAGCTCTCCAAAAGCTGTGGCCTGTGTTAGGCTCTCGGTTATACTCAGCCTACTGACTCAGAAATCACGGGCACTAACAACATCCTGCGCTTTGCTGGAGCTTTCTGGCACAAAGGATAAAGTTCTCCAAACATAACAAGGAAGGTCCTGGGTGCTGCATGTGCAAATTTGTAGAGTACTTTGTGCTGAATGTGGATTTGGGGAGAGTGGGGGGGGCAACAGATACTCTAGAAAGAGTATGTACATATTACTGAATGTGTTTTTCTTGCCTTAAAAACTTGATTTGCCAAGGTGTTCTGAAGACCGAAAAGCATCAGTTTCAAAGCCACTGGGCCTCCAAAACGGGACTTCTCATCTTTGATGTAATATCTCCCTGCAACTTTGCTTGACAGTGCTTGTAAGTCCTTAGACAGATGGACACACTCACCTAGGAGGCAGGCAGTGTTTATGCTTGGGACACTAGTGAGAGCACTAGGTGGTCAACAGTAAGTCTCCTCACTTGAAAAGCAGGGTAAGGAATTCCCTATTTATTACACTTATTTCTATTAAACCCTAGTTATTTAGCACTCTTAATTATTAAGTCAGAAGTAGGTAACTGTTTTAAAAGATGCTATATGAAACCCAAACTATCATGAATTAAAACATGATGGCAAGGATACATGAATAAGAAGGAATGGGTTAGTTAGCTAACGCATTTGAACTGTAGCCTCTATGGAAATCTGTTTATTACAGATGCATTTAATGGCAATATTGATCCAGTTTATGAATAAAACAAGATCAGGTTTCCACATCTGGGGTCTAAGATATCTGGTAATTTTCTCTTTAATTGCAAGTTTAAATAATTTTCAAAGAGCAAGATGGGCTTTTGAAAATGAACTCTATTTTGCTGTAAGGACTTACCAAGCACAGGGGTATCCAAACCAATATGGGATCAAATTTAAAATAGAAAAGCAAACAAATAGAATTTACATATTTAAGAAAAAAATCAGATGACAGAGTCCAATAAACCTATTTACTCCAAAAGAGAATTTTAAAACCTCATTGCCATTGAGTCCTTCATTGACTATTTATCAAAATTACAATTGGAAGAATTACTGGTATTTTCAAACTGCCTTTGCTCTCCCAGTATATCTTCATTAACTTCAGTTTGCCACAAGAAGGTTCTGCACCCGAGTGAGTGATTCACCATACAACACACATAGCCCTAAAGCAATCAGCAGTCACAAATACCTCTCGGCACGGCCCCGCTCAACCTCCCCTGCATCCCGAACCCGGCACCGCCTGAACAGCCTGATAAAAACGATGATCTTTGGGGCTGCCTGCGGCAACACAGGTTGTACACAGCCTGCCCTTCCACACGTCACCTCACAAGGCTGTTATTAACGCTGCCGAGTGATGAAGCCGGCTGGTGGGGATCCAGCCGCGGGCTGTCAGCCTGTCACATTGAATCAGTCACCGCGGATGTGAGTGAATAATGCAGTTTAACGTGAGCGCTGCTGCAGATCGTGACAAAATAGCAAAACAATAAGTAAGGTCACTACTGACTGTACTGCATGAAATTTATTCCATGGCTTTATTTAATGCTACTGGCAGAGAATACGGCTCTTTTAACACAACAGAAAATACATTTATCTGTGCCATCTGCATATGAGGTATCGTAATTCAGCCGGACAGTGAGGAAGACAGGAGATTCCTGCTTGAAGGATGACAAAGTAGCTGGTGAGAAATTGTTCTCCCGAGGAAAACTGGCTCTCCAGTATCCCCAGGTTCTTCACGGGGTCCAGTGCAACAGGCTGCTGTTCCCAAGGCCAAGGTTCACAGCTAATCTTGCAGGATCCCCAGAGGTCTGGACTGCTTAGGAAAAAAAAACAACCACAACAACAACAACAACAAAAGTGTGATGTTGGGCACGCTCCAAGATCAGTCTGAGATGCTTCATATAGTTTTTATTCATGCAACATCCCCTCTTTTCAGACTGAAATCAGAGAAAGCTCACAAGTCCAGGGTACGTCTTAGGAAGCAACACTTGCATTCACAGGGAGACCTTCAGAGCTGCCATTCAAACATGGGAGTCTAGAAATGACAAGGTGGCCAAGTGGCAAGAAAAGTACCCAGATGAGTCTGAAATTACCAGTGTCCAGACTCAGGGTAAAATTCTTCTTTGTCATGCGCCAATCAGTGTTTCTCTGGCTAAAACCTTGTTCATGCTTCCAAATACTTTGCTGAAACATGGCAAGAAAATGAATTTCCAAGAAAGGCAAGAGAAACTAGGCTGAATTTTGAAAAAGTCTTTCTTTACTCAGAGATGGATGCAAAGTCATAAGTGGGCAACCAAAGGGGAAGGACCGTCAGCTCCATTTTGGACTTTTAGAAAGAGCTCTCTAAAATCCCTAAGTCAATGCTGAGTGCATTTTGTCCATTTTCCAGACTGGTTTCTGGCCACATATCCTGTAAACCTGCCATTCATTAAACAAATGGCATGCAACACAGCACAAATTATGCATACTGCAATGGTGAGGTTTTTCCTTTCAATAGGGCAGAAGTTGGACTTGCTGAAACCTTTCCTGTCCTGACTGCTACACATGCCCTTGGTTTCATCCAGGGATGACAATATTTGGAATGAATATATAAAGAAGTTCCTGCCCCTAGAGCAGAGCTGCTTAAAGCTACCTCAAGTGCTACATGTGGTTTTCCACTAATTCTTTCTACTCAATTGGAAGTCTTGTCTTTGATCTCAAATGGGAGATTCTTATGTGCGCTCTGATGTGCAGGACAGAGGCAGGGGTTATAATGACAGTCACAGATGATGAAAAAGGTCTGAGATATCTTTGGGGTTAAGGAATATGTAGGCAACTCTGGTTCCATATGACACAAGGAAGTGCTGAGCACTACAATCTACCTGTAAAGAAGATTAGCAGGCCTTATCCATATTTGTCTACCACTTGCACATATTCCTCCAGGCCCTACTAATTTTTATTTAAAAAAAAATATTTTTTCTTGCAGTACTCATTCCACTTTTGTTATCAACAATGCTGTTGAACTGCGAGAAAATAATTTTATCATTCTACCACACATATTCCCCTAGTTGCAACGCACCCACTTCCCCACACAGTACAAAATCTGGTGTGGAAATTTTCTTAAACTGTATGACATACACCTAGAAAATTGAAAGTAATCCAAGCGCTGCGTGTTAGGCAAAAAGTGCAGGAACAGATTAACATCTCTAATTACAAAATGGTGATTATCCTTAAATGTTTGCATTTGGATGCATAATTAACTGAGATAATGGCTGTTTATACATGTCTGAGCTATCCTTACCTTCCATGTCACAGTAAGGCTGCTACATCCGTACAGAGAAAACCTTCTCAATGCTTATTTACTCCATTAATCAAACCCTTCCGCGGGGAAGGCTAAATTTTCTCCCATAAATTACACATTTCTTCTCATGACTTTTCTCTTTAAGCAGCAGAAACCCTGCCGTGACTCCGTGCGGAGAGCTTGACGGCTTGTTCAGCATGAGCTGCGGCAAGATTAATCTGACCAAAACTGGGCGATGCTGCTTTATTTTGCCTTTGCACAGGGTGGCATGGAGAGGAGGGAGAGCTTCACTGCATGGTTTGCTTGAACATCAATCTCTCACAAGAGTGTAATCCATATGGCACTTAAATAAACTTTGGTTAATAATAACAACAACAACAACAATAATAATAAACACACAGAGTTTCTGACTATTCCCAGCATAAAGGACAGGGTTGGGGCCCTCACTGTTTGCTAACCACTCGTCTTTGGCACTTCTCAGTACCTGATGCAGTAAGTGAAGCTGAAATAAGGTGAATTAAGTGAAATTCTCCTAGAGCTGTTTTGTCCATAGCAGTAACTGGGGGAAGATGAGAGCAGCACCCAGGCCCAGGATGTTCACGGGGCCTGGGGACTTCATTTTTTGCACTGGTGCTTCAAAGTTGTAGAAGTAACACAAGCAGTGAAGAAGAATGTGGCACCTGTGTCCTGATGCCCAAGAAAGAGCAGTGAGGGGCAGGACAGAGGAGGACACACAGGGGGACAAGCAGGAGACCAGAAGAGATGCAAAAAGATCATGAGAACTTCCAAGAGAATGAGCCCCAAAGCAGGGGCAGCACCAAAGGGGCTGCGGCCTGCAGGGGAACCCATGCTGGGGCAGAGAAAGCAAGTAACGGAAGAGTGAGAAGTCAGCAACAGCAGAAGGAAAGAATAAGAAGGAAAGAGAGGCAAAACGAGGCTATTTCACACAACCTCAGCCTGTGACAACTGCTGCTTCAAAGTTGCCACCTCGTAGGGACAGGCATGGTGTGTGGCAAAAACAGGGAGAGTAAAGACTAGGAAGAGGGGAAGAGAGGTTCTGGGAAAGCTTTGTTAGTTGTTGTATCTGCCTTGGTTCTCAGTAGTGGGGCTGGTAATAAACATGTAGCAATGCACCTTTCTGTGTAGGTGGCCTCACTGCATTTTGCTGTTTTCGGGAACTGCACCTTGGTAAGAGGCCACACAAGGGACTAAGGGGATGACTACTTTGCTTGTGGCCCAGTCATCCTATTTGCAGGAACCAACTAGCAGGTCCTGAAGCAGCTGATTAGAACCTCATATTCTGTATTCTTGTAATCTTAATTTTCAGATTTAGTTTAATCTGGTTTAAATCCACACATGACACACCACTAAAATGTGGCTTTGTCCACAAACTTGGCAGCTCTTGCCCAGATGTAGGGATGAGGGCGCTAGGTAAATCATGGTTTATGGCCTACAGAGCAAACAAATGCATCTTTTCCCAGGGCCTTCCATGTTTCTGATGAAGAGACTTCTCAGCAGATGCAGAGAAACTGCTGCTTGCCTTGAGATCACAGCTGGGACCGAACTGGCATAAACGTAATCAGGAAATGCTGAATGCCAGCTGGCAAACAAAGCCAGGAGGGAACGTTCCTTGCCCCTTCCGACTGCCTCACATCCTCTTGGGGCTGCATCTCCCGGCCCGCTCACTAGAGAGTGGCTGAGAAGTGGAACGGTTGCAACACAGAGCAGATTCCAGCTGCTCCCCTGTGCCCTGGTATTCCTGGAGTAGGTGTATGTTTTATGAGATAATATCCTTAGATGCTCCGCAGAGGATAATGCTGTTTTCCAGAGCAACTACCATCAGTCTCTGCAGATGCCACAGAAATTGCTGCAATCCTCGTTGTTCTAAGTTACTGCCTCACTCATAGACACCTCAGTTATATCAAATGAACATGAGAACATTAAACATACCTGTGAGGATATATGTGAGATGTAGCAAGCAGAAAAGCAGCAAGGAGGATGCATTGAGGGACCTTTGGGTGCTACAGAGCATTTTCTGCCTCTAAAACACATTTCTGAGAACAAAACAAGGAATAAGCACTTCATGCAAAGATAAGAGGACAAGAAAATGTAAGAGGAAATCAGGTAGGAAAGAGACAGCAAAAATACATCAGGAAAGGAGGAAGGAGGGAGCACAGGAAGAGATCAGCTTGCAAGAATCTGTAAAATGTTTAGATTCCAGAGGCAACATTCATGGTCAGGCTAAAACAGAAATAGATGCAAGATGTATTCAGACCCTATTCATCCACAATAACCAAAATTATGCTAGGTTTTTGCTTTCCACTAGATACAATGTCTAAATTCTGTACAGAACTTGTAGAGCTTAGCCACATCCAAGCCACTAGACTGTCTGGATCTTTGCTGTGGAGATTTGTGAAACACGGCTACCAAAAGAACCTGTAAGAATTAGGCCTGTGCCTTTTCCAGCGGTCACGTACGAACTCCAGGGGCAGCTTTTGGGGTACATGCATGTATGTGCGTATGTGGTGGGGGAAAATAAGGAGGAAAACACAGCAACAGGTCTTCAACCAAGGCTGTGTTAGCTGAACTTTTCTTGGCTGAAGGCTGCTTTCTCCCAATTGTTTCCAGACCAAGGAAACTTTCCTTGTTCATAGCCTGATGGAGAGCTAAGTGGTTTTTGGCTTTCTCCTCATTTCCACTTACTCAATTGCCATAAAACATACTATACTATGGCAGGGATTTGCACCTTTGGTAGTTCTGAGAATTTAAACCTTAAGCCTTGGTGCTTTTCAAAAACTACCAGATGGCATTAATAACAGAAATCAAAAATGCAATAGCTGAAGTGTAAGCACAGAAGGTTCATATGAACCCTACCAACCATGACTGACTCAAGCAAACCTAATGAATAAACTTACATTCAAATAGAAGAGCCACTGTGAAAGAGAAGCCTATTCCTGAAAACTGTGAAGAGCCAAATTCAGCTAAGGACAGTGAAAAAATAGTCAAGTTCAGCAACAAAGCAGTAATGATAAAGCCTAGTACCGCAGCTTGTCATGGAACAAAAGTAGAATTGGCATTTTACTGGGAATCTAAACCGACCTACCTCTGCATAACCTAAAACAATATTCAAAATTGTGTTAGATTATTCATGCACTCAAAGAAGCCTTTATAAAAAGGGAAGCACAGTATTTCATCAAAACAGCAATGCAAACTGGTCAACTAATTTGTCACGGCTTTGTGGAAATATGTGTATATCCCTTTACCACTGTATCAGTCTGCTTTTTTATTTTTAAAGTTTATTTTATATATACATATATATGTAAAGTTGAAGGGAAGAAAAGGTACATTTTTGAGCTCAGAAACTCTCCTGCAATAGGATTACCAGTAAATTCCTTCGAGGTGTGGTATGAAGGCAAACGCATACTGTGAAGCTCATTAGCTCCAGCGTTTCTAGACACAGAAATAAATAACAGCAGAACCAATGATTAAGAAGAAAGCTGTTTGCCGAGGCCATAAGCTGTAATGACCAACAAGTCAAAACCTCCTAGAATTATAGAAGAGATTTTGTCAGGATCAATCTTCTTCCCTAGGAAATCACTACAAATGAGGAAGAGCTCATTTTTAGTTTCTGTTTAATGCAGGACTGAGCATTTAGCATAAAGAAGCAGCTGTACTTCTTTAAATATAGGGACAATTTGGTATCACCAAATATACAGTATAGTCAAATAATCTATTGATGTTATTTGTATTTACGTTCACTTTCTGAAAACAAATGTGACGGAGAAGTTACACAATCTATGATCTTGCAAAAAGGAAAATNCAGTATAGTCAAATAATCTATTGATGTTATTTGTATTTACGTTCACTTTCTGAAAACAAATGTGACAGAGGCAGAAGTTACACAATCTATGATCTTGCAGAAGGAAAATGGAAAATACAGCCTTTTGGAAGCTTTATTTAGTGAAGACTGAGCAAGTGCAACAAGAAACAGGACTTGCGCACTACCCTCCCTTGGCTCCCTCACTTGTCTCACACCCAGAACAAGAGCAAACCAGAAGAGTCTGTGGGATAAGCTCTCTGCTTGAAATACTCCTAGTCATGAGAGAGCAGCTCAGTTTTGTCTATAATTGACTATGATTATTTGGAAGCATTTTATATCATGTGTGTTCATGAGCTCTCCCAAGCACAGAATCAGCTTTTGATTCAACCTACTCTTTTATTCCTTACTGCCTATTTCTGCACACCACTGTCTGGGGGTTAGTGTAACCTCCGTGCCAAGGAACCAAGAGAAGGCATTAAAAAATGGGGTATAAGTTTCCTCTTTCAGTTTCTTGTTTAACTAAGGCTTATGTAAAGTGGATGCACTTGCAGAACTTCAGTCAGCATAAAATAACAGGAATGCTGCGAAGTCTCCAGCCTGATGCTTTTGTAGGTACAACCGTAGCGCAGCTGAACGTCACAGCTGCATCACCACAGAAGGACATAAAACAGAAGCCATACTTTGTGGATAGTTTCAGAACACATAGAGAATTTTGGGGAAAATAGGACTGTCAAGCTGGTATCTGATTTGAATCTGGTAATCCCGAGAAGAAATACTCTATGTATGTGGCCCAACATAATGTAGGACGTTATTGATTCCTTTTCCAACTCCATCTTGCACTTCACAAAACTAAAGATTAACTCCGCTCTTAGTGAATTGGCCAAGAAGACTAAAAAGAATAAACATCAGTAAGACAAATTAATCATCATTACACTTTTGGCAGCAGAGTCTAAAAGAAATGTTATTAAAAACATTAGAAATATTTAGGCAAGAGTAAGAGTCAAAAAGCCAATTTTGATCCCCTTGGGAGTCAGCATACTAGTTGAGAGTCCAAAAATATCATCCAGCCCTGAACTTAATGATGTCACTTTTAATGAGTTAATTAAGGAAATATTAAAAACCTGTAACAACTTCCTTATTCCAGAACAAGCATTGATTAGGTAGTTGCCAATAAATAAAAGATAGTCAGCTTTTATTCTGCAATAAAGCTTTCAACTGCAATGGGTTTGCCAACCACCTCATCCTGTCTAGCATGTTATTACTAATGTTTGCTGATGGAAAACATGGAATAGTTCTTGTCTCTTCCCAAGTGTCAGAATTGACAAAAATGAAACAGTAAGTAGCCTTGTCAATGGTTTGTACTTGCTTTGCTCTTCCTCACTGAAGATGAGTGAACTAGCAACACTGCAAGGGGCAACTTGCTTCTACTCTGACACTTAAGCCAACCCATTTTTTTTTTCTTTGACTGAAGTGGAAAGGGATTCTTGATACATAAACCCTTACCAGAGGATCTCTCCTTCTCTCTCCCTCCCTCCCTTTTCCTCTGCATGCTCACACTCTCATTTCCCAAATGCATAAAAGAAAAAAAGACAAATTATGGTATGTACATAATGGAAAACTGGACAAGCTGCAGCCTCCCTCTTGAGGAACAGAAGATGGCCTTTGATCATGATTCATTGGTGCAAAAGGTTGGTGAAGCAGTAGCCTAAATTAAGTAGATTTTAGAGAGAACTGTATAGGAACTGCATGCCATATGGTTCTTCAGGTGCACCCAATTAGAGAAAAACTGAACACCTTACAAAGCAAGTATAAATATAAGCGATACTGCCAGCATTAATTTCCAGTGCACTAAATTCCTCTCTTCAGAGGGACCTGTCTCCCCACAGCTGATTACATGGGGACAATAAGTTCCTATGTTTCACTTGCCTAAAAATAGCAAATACAAAAACTTTCTTTTCAGAACTCACAGAAGGCTTAAGTTTGGAAGGGGCCTCTAGAGATCATCTAGTCCAACCCCTCTGCTCCAGCAGGGACCCCCAGAACACGTGGCACCGGGTGGCACCCAGGTGGTNTGCCTAAAAATAGCAAATACAAAAACTTTCTTTTCAGAACTCACAGAAGGCTTAAGTTTGGAAGGGGCCTCTAGAGACCATCTAGTCCAACCCCTCTGCTCCAGCAGGGACACCCAGAGCAGGTGGCACTGGGCGGCATCCAGGCGGGTTTGGAAGATCTCCAGAGAAGGAGACTCCACAGCCTCTCTGGGCAGCCTGTGCCAGGGCTCTGGCACCCTCACAGGAAAGAAGTTCTTCCTCACATGGAGGTGGAACTGCCTGTGTTTCAACTTGTACCCATTACCCCTCGTCCTGTCACCGGTCACCACAGAGAAGAGCCTGGCCCCATTCTCCCTACAATCACCCCTCAGGCACTTTATTGAGTTGATCAGATCCCCTCTCAGCCTTCTCTTCTCCAGGCTAAACAGGCCCAGCTCGCTTAGTCTTTCCTCATATGACAAATGCTCCAGTCCTTTAATCACCTTCGCTGCTCTCTGCTGGACCCTCTCTAGAAGCTCCATGTCCTTCCTGTACTGGGAAGCCCAGAACTGCACCCAATACTCCAGGTGCGGCCTCACCAGAGCTGAGCAGAGGGGCAGGATCCCTCCCTCGACCTGCTGGCAACGCTCCTCCTCATGCAGCCAGGATCCCATCGGCCTTCTTGGCCACGAGGGCACATTGCTGCCTCATGGTTAACCTGTTGTCAACCAGGACCCCCAAATGCCTCTCTGCGGAGCTGTTTTCCAGCAGGTCAATCCCTAATCTGTACTGCTGCCTGTTGCAGAATGGTGCAAGGATCGGGGACATGGATTCTGTGTGAACAACCAAGGCCTTGGATTTTAGGCCCTTAGCATAAGTAACTTAGGCTCTTAGCACAAGTTAGGCCCTTGGGGCTTCTGTCCTGTGAGAAACTGCAGCACAATCCAAGATTAGGTAGGGAAGCAGTCCCATGAGAAACTGCAGCACAGTCCAAGATTAGGTTGGAAAGCAATGCTGAGATTGTGCAAACACCAGGTGTGATACAGGGAATAAGTAGTGGGACATAAATAGTTAACCAATGGTATAGTAGGGTATAAGTAGTTTACGAATCGTTAACCAATAGTGTAAGGAGGTGTAGCTTTAGCAGCAATTGTAAAAACTATATAATGCTTATACGCAGCAGCAATAAATGAAGTCCTGCCTTATTACTCAAATTGAGTCAGCTGCATTTCTTCCCCGCACCCTCCCCCTGGCCAACCCTGAGACTCGAAGATAACAGCGCAGCTCGGAAGAACAGCAGCTCGGCGGGTTTCCAGTCTTGGACAACTTGGAAGAGAATAGCAGCTGGCAACCTTGAGATTCAGAGAAAACAGCAGCCGGACGGATTCACCGCTGCAGCAGGCAAGTGAGTGAATTCTGAGCGCAGTGCGACAAGCAGTCTTGAGTCTCAGTTTTATCTCGCGTGAAACGGACAAGATACGAGCACGCGGCAGCTGCCTAGTGTTATTCCTCCCCAGGTGCAGGACCCTGCACTTGTCCTTGTTGAACCTCAGGAGGTTCCTCTCTGTCCAACTCTCCATCCTGTCCAGGTCTCTCTGAATGGCAGCACAGCCCTCGGGAGTGTCGGCCACTCCTCCCAGTTTGGTGTCATCTGCAAACTTGCTGGGGGTGCACTCTGTGCCCTCGTCCAAGTGACTGATGAACAAGTTGAACAGCACCGGGCCCAGTACTGACCCCTGTGAGACACCGCTGGCCTCCAACCAGACTCATCCCCATTTATCACCACCCTCTGGGCTCTGCCATCCATCCAGTCCTCAGTCCACCTCACTGTCCACTCATCCAGTCCATGCTTCCTGAGCTTGCCCATGAGGATGTTATGGGAGACTGTGTCGAAAGCCTTGCTGAAGTCAAGGTAGACAACATCCCCGGCTCTCCCATCATCCATCCAGCCGGTCACCTCATCATAGAAGGCTATCAGGTTCTTCAAACACAATTTTCCCTTGGTGAATCCGTGCTGACAACTCCTGATCACCCTCTTTTCCTTGACATACCTAGAGATGGTCTCTAGGATGAGCTGCTCCATCACCTTTCCAGGGACGGAGGTACAGTTGACCAGCCTGTAGTTTCCCAGCTCCTCCCTCTTGCCCTTTTTGAAGACTGGAGCGATGGTGGCTTTCTTCCAGTCCTCAGGCACCTCCCCTACCCTCCATGGCCTCTCAAGATGATGGAGAGCAGCTGAGCAATGACCCCTGCCAGTTCCCTTAGCATTCTTGAGTGCATCTCCAGTACATCCATCTTACCAGGAAGTTTTTTCCAAAGTATATTTTCCTCAGTAGACCATCAATTAGCTTTCCATCCTATTTAACATTTTATACATTTTGTGCTAACAAAGCTCTCAGGGCTTTCTGTGACCCATCTTGTCAGGATGTGCATATGGCAACTTAGGCTGAGCGTGAAAAGGGAATTATAAGTCAAAGTTTGAAAGGTTTTATAAGATAATNCTCCCTTAGCATTCTTGAGTGCATCTCCAGTACATCCATCTTACCAGGAAGTTATTTCCAAAGTATATTTTCCTCAGCAGACCATCAATTAGCTTTCCATCCTATTTAACATTTTACACATTTTGTGCTAACAAAGCTTTCAGGGCTTTCTGTGACCCATCTTGTCAGGATGTGCATATGGCAACTTAGGCTGAGCGTGAAAAGGGAATCAAAGTTTGAAAGGTCTTGTAAGATAATGGATGACTTCTCCTATTTCCCAAAATATAACAACCAAAAAAAGTGTCCCCCGAGGACCATGACACAGGCACACAAGCATACCAGAACTCTCTAAGCTGTTTAAGCGTTGGGGGAAAAAATGAATCTATGGAAACTTCTCACCTGTGTAAAAAACAACTTGTTAAATTTTGCACTGAGCATGCTGGAGACCCAGTCCTACTTACAGTATCACTGATCTAGTAGGTTTTCTCTCCGTAAGAACTGCACAGAATTACATAAATCTTTACATCCATCCCCCTTTCCACAAGAGACTTATTACCACTACAGCTTTAGTTACTGCTGCTCTACATGGAGCTGCAGGGGAGCAAGGAGAAAGGGATCGAGTAAATCCTAGTATTATTGTTTCTGGGAAAAAAATTGGTTGAAAGTTGCAAGGTGAGAATGAACATAGGAGAGAATAATGTAGCTTGCACTTCACAGTGAGTTTACGGAATTGCAGCCAAAGCCTCCCACGTGAGGCCACTGAGCAGAAGAGCACTCAGGGCCTGCACGTTCCAGCACGGGCCGCCTGCGCTGCTGCCCAAGCCCAGCTGGACACTCCAAACCCACAGAAAGCCAGAATCCCAGAATGGTTGAGGTTGGCTGGGACCTCTAGGGATCATCTAGTCCAACCCCCTGCTCCAGCAGGGACACCCAGAGCACGTGGCACAGGTGAGCTTTGATCCACCACTTGCTTGGAAACTGGCTCTCAATGCCAGTTCTCCCTGCCTCCCTGAAGCCAAGTTAAGCTCATGCTTTATTTATTTGTATAGTTTTGCCATTTTCTCTGATACTATCCCCCCTCAATCTTGCAAATTTTAGGGGTTCGCCTGATTTTTTTTTTTACTTCAAACACCAGGAATTACAGGTGAGACCTTTTCTAGGACAAGGAGCTTTGTGCAGTCGCCAAAGTGCTACAGATGATATCCTCAAATTACCCCTCTTTGCAGCTCACCTTGCAGCATCTCCCAGTCAGCCCATCACTTGCCCAAGCAGGTAGCACTGGCTACTCCGTTCATATCTTGCCTTAAATTAGCATTCTTTCCTCACTAATATAGTGAGGTTTGTTATTTGCAAAGTTCAAATGCAAAGTATCATCACTTTATATATATTAAACAAAAAAAGCCCATTCTTTTAGAGCACTGTCAAATAAAGAGACTGACAAAATTACATACAGATGCAGATGAAAGAACTCGGTATCTCCACTTGCTGCAGTGACACAATGTAATTCTACAGCTGCAAACAAATCAAATGAAGAGTTAGGGTTGTGCACACAGGCACACTCTGCCCCTTCAATCCCAGTGCTATCAGACATGTATACAATATTGTTACAGTTAAATGATCAGAAAATGCTCTTGTGGTCATTGCCTTACTGCTCAATTTCAACTTCACAGTGTGCACAAGCGTGGACAGTGTTTCTTTTAAACACCTCAAAATACACAGACTAGGCAAAGGACTAGGATTTTGTATACATTTTCCCTTGCCATGCAATAAGAACGTATTAAATGAAGTGTAGGCTAAAAAAAAAAAAAAAAAAAAGAAAGAAAAAATCTGTATATGTGCTTAATGAAAAGACAAAATACCTTTGTGCTTAACAGAGTCTTGTCTTTACTGTTTTTTCCATTTCTCTTGCTGTACCAGCTATTGTTGCAGGCACTGTCACCAGATGGCAAGACCACAGTTCTCATAACGAAGTGCTGTGCTACGGTCAATGACATTTAGCAGAAGTGCCAGGGTCCCCCCTCAGAACCAATCTCTAGCATTAGATTAGCCAGAAATTAGCCCTAGAAGAGCAGCCACAGTGCAAGACTAACAGCTGATGAATCATTGCAACTGGAGAGAAGCGAGCAGGAGCACACAGCCTGTATTCCCATCGCAGCTCTCCCAATCTCCTCGCCGAGTACACTGCGATCCAGGCAGACGCGCAAAGCAGATGTAGCTGCTGTGCTGAAGGCAAAGGGCACCTGGCATTTCATCAGGTTTTCTCCCATGGAGAGGCATAACATATAGAACATACAGCTATTATTCTTGCAGTCAGGCTTTCCTGGCTGAAAAATGGACATGACGTTCCTGCAGAATTCACAGATGGTGAAGTGACTCGATGGGGAAGGAAAGACTCGCCTTCCATCTTCATTACTTCAGTCCAAAGGCACATGGACTGATGAACAGCCCACCACCACTAGGAATTAATTTAACAGCCTCAAGTGTCATGTTCCTCTTATCTGCCTAGGATAAACTTTCAAGGAACAGAAGGGGAAAAGTATGACGAGAAATCATTAAATTTTGACAACCATAAAGTAAGCCTCTGGGTCATTTTTTCCTGCTTGCTTGCTTATTTGAAAGTGTTTCATGTAAAGGATGATTTTTTTTATTAGAAGAAAATCTGGACTGAGAGGGGAGGTAGTTGACCCTTGGCTTGCCCCTAGCTGTACATTATTACTTCAGAACAGATGCTGTAGATCTGTTCAGAACTGCTCTTACATAAGCTTACTTTAGTTGGCTTTTCTTTTGTTCCATATGTAATATCCCTTATGAAAATGAAATAAAAAAATGTAGCCAGATTTAACAATTCTATTCTGTTATCCCCTAAATTCTGCAAGATTTGGAAGAATGGATCTGTAACATTAAAAATTATGTATTGCAAATTAAAACTATAGATCAATAAAGAGCTCATTTAGATCAACCCAAGGTGGGAAGTACAATCATCCATTCTGAACTATTACTTCAATTAGACCACATGACCTTTCTGAAGCAAACATATCATTAAAATCCTCAAATGCAGTTGAACAAGAACACTATTTTCCCACTTGAAATTCCTGTGATATTAAACTCCTGGTTGTGCAGAAGCATCTCATTCTGACTAGAAATTTTGTTCTGCATCCAAAGGGGTTCCTCATAAAAGAGTCACCCAAAGATGATTTGATGGTTTTCCTGTGAAAACATTAAGCAAGAACTTCTCATCTGTCTTCATCAATATTCAAGAGCAAGACATCAATATTTGAGTAACTTCATATGCAAACACTGTGTAAGGTGCAGAGTCAGCAGGCAAGGCAGAGCCCAGAGAGACTTCACCCAGCAGCCACCGGCTTTCAGGCCGCTGAGCACTGTTGACTGCATCGACTACAATGGCTACGGCAGGAACGTGGTCACCCTGGGTGCCCACAGAAGCCTGGTTTCAGATGTCAGTCTCTACTTGAGCTCTACATATAGTACATTGAAATAGAAATTTAGCTGTGCTTTTGTTATTCAAATTACAAGAAATATGCTTTAAGTAACCCCTTGATAATTCCTTAAGGTTGACTTCCACGCAGCAGAATTTCAGCTTGTCAAAATTATTAGAAGTCTCTTCAAAAATTCATTCAATTTACTTTCTTATTTCAATTAAGTAATGTGAGAGAGAAAACAAACACACACAAACCTTGAGGAGAGAGGTTGGACTAGACCTCCAGAGATGCCTTCTCACCTCAGTGATGCTGCAGTTCTACCATGCCTTAGGTAGAAATATTCTACCATTTTTACAGCAACACATTAATATCTGTTGACACTATTGTCCTTTTTGGGGGTTTTATTTAGATGCTTATGTCTGTCCCCATAGTATGTCAAGGGAGTTAGAGATTTGTTTCTGAACTCTGCTACCTTTCACGTTTTAAAGTTAAAAATATAGTATCTAACTTTAAACAGCTTTATGACATACTTTAGCCTTAAATTTAAAACGCTTCAACACAATAGTTTGAAGTGTTTTCAGTTTCTGTATCGGGGTAAATTTATAATTGCTCTTTTTTTAATGTGCATATTGGTTGTAACCAATGCAGATACAGAAACGAACACTGCAATAAATCCAGAGCTTAAGAGTATTTAAGCTCCTCTGCAATGTAGAAAGATGAGTCCTCTTATGACAGGTGAATGACAATTTAAATGCACACTAGCAACAGTAAAATAATTTTTACTGTGCGCAAGCTTTCCTTTAATTCAAGGGAGACTTTCAGAAGTCCCTAAGGCCCTAAACTGGATCAAGTAAGGCACCTAATGCAAACAGCCTCATCAGTACATTGAATGAATCACCAGCAGAATTTAAAATAATATCTACATAAGCAGTACTCATTTGTATGTGTAACTTCACAATGTCTGCAGTCCAAGTTTTACATAATGGATAAATATTTTAATTACTCTTACCTGAAGTGTTGATTACAAGTAAAGAGCATATAAAAGTATACCAACTTTGTGCAAATCAAATTTTTATAGTTTATTGCATTTGTTTACAATTGCGGGGAGGGAGGTTGGTGTAGCTCAAACCTGAAACCATTATACATAACTACATAGCTTTGTTCAAAATTCAGATCTTTTATCGCACAGTGATCAATACCATACATTCATCTTCTGTAACTCTCTCAATTCCATTTTTTTTTAGTTTGTAAGTACCAACACTACCGAAAAAGTTCAATTTCAAACACACCTACACAAACAGACAAACTAGACAGAATATTGGAAATAATGCTACCCTTTTTTTTTTTTTTTTTTTTTTTAATTTGTTGAAAGAAACCAGGCATGGAGAACTTTGGAGCACACAATACTGAAAGTTACCAATGATAATTGTCATGGGTTAGATGTTTGCAAATTCCACAATGAAGCATTCATCCCTATAGCTTTAATAATGAACATACAGATTTGATACTTCCTCAGCACTTCAAGTAATTTGTACCTTAAACACAGTGGTTCTAAAACCGTACCCTATTAATCAGAGTAAGCCTACAGACAAGCTAATTAAGTGTCACCATATCCTATTCAACTGTGTGCTTTACTGCAACAGAACTGGCTGCTCAAAGGCCAGTGTCACAATGGTGAAAAAACATGCACAACTGAACTGAGAGCAGGCAACAGCAGGGCACCTGGGGACAGCGTGGGGGTTCACTGCAGAGCATGACAGTCTGTCTGGTCACAACAGTCAGAGAATCAGTACTTACATACATAACTTAAAGAAAACTGCATTATCAGACTACACTTTTGCATGAAGAACAAACTTTTCGGGATATTCCCAGTTTGGCTGTAAGCTCTGAAGAACATAACTCTTAAGATGCATAATTTCTGCACATTCAATTTCACATTAAATCACAAAATAAGCATTTGCTTTTCAACCACCTGTGAATTTAGCTAAACAAAACGCTTACTTAAAATTTAAGAAAAGCAAATGCATTTCCAATCTACAACTTCATGTAACACAACTAATAATAGGGCCTGTTAAAGAAATTTTCCCTAAACATACATACAATATATACTTCAGATATTGGACACAACAGACAAATTATTTTCATTCTCTATCAAATGTCTAAAGATCATGTGCAGTTTTTAATGCTGATGGTAAATTTACAAATTCCTGCTCTACCAGTCCAGTTCTACCTGTATCAAGAAATAAACCTTCAGAAGTGCACAGATAATAGGGACTGTGAACAGTGAAAATTAGTGCTTGTTCCACATTGGTGTTGCTATAGGTCCCTGTGAAGCCCTTTCAACAGTCACAAATTCATCAGGGTTGTCAAAAGCTTCATAGTGGATTAGTAAATCTTGAATAGCACACTCCTCAATCTGGAAAAGGGAAAGAAAAAAAAAAATATTTCAGCATCAGGTCCACATTTGCACCAATAACACAATTATGCACCGGCTTTAGTTGCCCTGAATTGATCTGCTACAGCCTGATCAGAAAGAAATAAATGAGATCTTCTCCAGACAATTCAAAGCAACCTCATGTTCTCAGGTCCTGGACCTCATGCGAGACCGGACCCATCCCAGAATCTGGTAGAAAGGCAACGCAGTAGAGCACAAGCAATCCAAGAGCTTTCTAGAGTGTGCTGATAGCAGCTACCTAACACAGGTAAACAAGGAACTAATAAGAGGAGATGCTCTGATGGTCCCGAACAAGGAAACACTGCTTGGGAATGTAAAGCTCACAGATGGCCTTGGGAAGATAAAATTGCAACTCTGGATTTAAAGAGAACACAGTGTAGCTTGTCTGGTTATCTGCTTCGAAGCACATGACGGGATATGGCCACACAGAGAAAAGGAATCTCCAGGAAAGTTGGCTGATTCCATGGACCACGTCCTCTAAGTTCAAGAACAGTTCATCCTAACAAGGATGGAAGTTAATCAATAGTGACAGGAAGCCTACATGAATAAACAAGTTGCTCGTGACAACACTCAGGCACATGAAAGAAGCAAACAAAGAGGCAGAAACACATACAGGTAACTTGGGAGAACAACAGACACTGAACATGCAGGAATACTTCAGAGACAAGAGATACAACTGACAAAAAGGAAAGGCTTCTACAAGTATGTAAAATGACAAAAGAAGGAGGAAAAAAAAAGAACACACACACAAGACAAAAACAACCTACTACACTACAAAAAATGTGGGCCTACTACCGCACGACAAAGGACATGGAGAAGGCTGAGGTACTTGATGTTGTCTTTACGTCTGGCCATCAGCAATCCCAGGCAGTGACCACGAGGAAAGTCTGAAGCAAGCATGACTCACCCGTAGTGGAGAAGGGCCAGGTTAGGAGACACACAAACAACCTGAACACACACAGGTCCACAGGACCTGACAGGAGGCAGCCATGCATGCTGAAGGAGCTGGCCAACGTAACTGCAAGGCCACAGTCAATGACCTTTGAACAGTCAGTGATCCAGGAAAGTTCCTGAGGACTGGAAGAAAGCAAATGTCATCCCTGTCTCCAGAAGGGCGAGAAGGAATATCCAGGAAATGAGAGGCTGGTCAGCCTCACCTTGATCCCTGGGAAGGTGAAGGATGACTAGGATTGTGAAGTGAAAACAAGAGTGATTAACCTAATGCCTAATGCCTCCACAACAAGATGACTGGCTTTGTGGATGAGGGGAAATTGGTAGATACTAACTTGGCTTTTATCATAGCATCATTATGCAAAAGACCTTTGAGATTGAGTCCAACCATAAGTTCTTCAATATCACAGCTGCTAAACCTGGTCCCTAAGTGCCTCCTCTACACGTTTCTCAAACACTGGCAGAGATAGTGACTCCAGCACTCCCTTGACCAGCCTGATCCAATGCTTGACTACTCTTTCTATGTAGAAGCTTTTCCTAATATCCAAGATGAACCTCAATATGCCTTTATATGACTTTCAACAGTATCTCTCACTATAATCTCATAGACAAGCTGATGAAGGCTAGGAAAGTAGACAAGTGAGGTGGACCGATAATTAGTTGACCTGTTGAGCTCCAGCAGCAGTACAAGGTCCAGCAGAAGGCCAGTCATCAGTATAAACTGCTGTGGTTGATACAGGGGTCAGTACCATTCAACTAATGACCTCAAGGATGGGACACAGCACATGCTCAGCAAGTTTGACAGTGATACAAAACTGGAAAGAGTGGCTGATGCACCTGAGGGTTGCACTGCCATTTACAGGGAGTTCAAGCACCTGGAGAAATGGGTTGAGAGGAACCTCAGAGCTCAAAGGAAAATGCCCAGAGCTGCCCATGTGGAAGAATAACCCAAGGCACCAGGACAGGCTGGGCACTGACCAGATGGAGAACAGCTTGGCACTGCTGCCAAGACTGAGGTCCTGGTGGACCACAAGTTGAACGCAAAGCAGCAGCAAGCCCAGTGAAGAGCCACAAAGATGACTAGGAGCTTGGATCCTCTGACAGACAGGAAGATGCTGAGAGAAACTGGATTTATAGACTGAAGAAAAGAAGTCTTGAGGGGGATCTCAAAAGTATGCATAAATGCTTGATGAGAGAAAATAAAGAAAATGGGACCAGGGGCTTTTCAGCAATAGGACAAGAGGCAAAGGGCAAAAACTGAAATAAAGGCACTTCCGTTAAAAAAAAAAAAATGGCTTTTTTTAGTATGAAGTTTGTCAAACACTGGAGCAGATTGCCCAGAAAAGTAGTGGATTCTCCATCTTTGGAGACATTCAAAGTCCCACTAGACACAGGGCTGGAAAACCTGTTATTGTTGACCCTGCTCTGAGCATGAGAGTTAAAGCCAGATGATCACCAGAGGTGTCTTCCTATCTCAACTATTTTACGATTCCATACAACATATTAATAATGGACTCAATAGTCAATCTGATTTTAATACAGACCCTTACCTTACCAAACAGCAATGTATTATTATTGGTTCACACCATTATGCAAACGATACTTAGTATATCAATACAAAAAGGATTCTAAGAAGCAATCTCTGAAACAGCCTCTGGAAACTCTTTGCACTGCATTTCAGCTGTAGCAGCTTCACACTTTACCTGGATCAAAGCCAAAGGCTTTTCTCTGCTCCTAATAAGAGCGGCTTCTTGTTGGAGCTCTTCCTCTACAATAGCTGCAAACATGACAGGTGCTATTCCTGGAGAGTTAGTCGGGGATGTAGCTAACCAAGGACTGCAAAAGAGTAAATTACATCATTACATCATGAGGTAATATCAAGAACAAGGTCAGCACAAGACACAAACTAAGATCCAGTGTCTAAGTCAGTGTCAAAGTTATTATGACTCTCCAGCTGTGGAGAATCCGGGCTACTTCTGGTTATACATCTGTAAGGAGGGGAGGAAAAAAAAAAAAAAAAAGAGGAGGGAAGGACAGTGAAAGTCATTATGTGTTCTGCTGGATCACACCATGCATTACAGTATTCACAGTAGCCATTTACAAATTTGTTGAAGGGCTTCTCCTGACAGTAGGCACAGGATTTGAGCCTGAATTTCTCTCTATGACATTATGGTTGCAGGATACAAACTGATGCTGATTTCTAACAAACAGAACTTTCATGCTTAGCATTATTTTTTTTCTAACATCTGAGCATTTGAACAATGTTTTTTAAGAAAGTTTTTTTTTACACCTATAATAGTCAACTGATCGATGCAAGATAGCACAAGACTATAAAATTCTTTGCCATTAACATGAAAAGGATGGGTCTTCAAGATAAAAAACACACCTAGTGTTTCAAGCAAAAGTTTTAGTTCAGGGCTGTTCATTTGCTGCTCTAATAATGGCATTAATAAATTAAGTGCAAGTCAGCTTTTTAAGCCCCAAAATGATGAACTGTCAGTACACATCCTGCAAGGACCTCCAATATTCATAAGAACAGCATAAAATTAAAATTTATGCAATGGAAAAAAGGATCCTCATAAACACCAACAAAACGTTCTCAAGAGCAAGACATTTTATTCTGTTAAAAAATGTTACCCTGTCTACACCAGGAGGGCACATTTCCTAAGAAATCTTAAGTATACCAAAAAAACATAACCAATAGGAAGATTATTCTTATGCAATCCCTTACTTGGGCAACATTCAATTGCTAGAGTCCTAAAGGAGTGTTAGATCACATGACGAAATGCTAACAAAATTTTCTGAATTACTTCTATAGAATCATAAAAATAAATAAGTCACACACTAATAGTTTTGGTATTCTAATAAATAAGTCTTCATTTCTTAAACTTTTTGGTAATCCTTTAAGTAGCCACAAAGCACTGGATATGCAGAAAAAAAGAATTACAGCAAGCTATCTAATAAGAGAATTCCAGTAACTGCTAAGTTGTCTGCCTGGAATTTTTTCCCCCCAGACACAACTCCAAGGACAACAAGAACCATGATTTCTACTGCTAAGCAATGAGGGCAAGATTTCAAAAAATATGAAAAGGAACATCCATCATCAAAAAATGACATCCAAATGAACCATGCCCATTTTTTTGCAATAAAACATGCTTTTGACCACCAAACAGCCAACTAGTCACAGAACAGGAATAAAACAAATGCTAACTACTTCAGAAAACATATACTATATATATAGCCAGTGTATATACATGTGTGTGTACATATATATATATATACACACACACACACACGCGTGTGTGTATATATATATATATACACACACGCGTGTGTGTGTGTGTGCGCGCGCACACCCCCCAACAGCCGCCAGGGAATAGTAGTGGACCTTGGATCAGACCCAGTAGAACCACCTTCTGCAAGGGTATATTGTTTCTATGTTTCCACTGAAAAAGCACAATTCATGTGACTAAATATGATCTTTTTCTTCGATTTGCAGTAACGCTGATCATATCAAACACTGTCAGGACACCCAGTGGGACAGCATATAGCCTGGAAGCAAACTCTCTCCAAACTGGAGACTTCCGAGTAACCACCACTCCACAGCATTGATAAAAATTGTCATCCGAAGCAACAGCTCCAGCTCCATGAGGAGATGGGCAGGTCTGCACTACCGCACTCCCCACTGAGCAGCTCTACAACTCTAGTTCTGATAATCTGACTTCATTAATACACAAAGGTTTTTACCCATAGGTGTTCAAGGAAAGAATAGTTTAAAAACTTTTCTTTCTTCTTTTAGCTTTGATAAAATACTCTGTAAGAAAGTCAGTCAAGCACCACGTAATCTTTAGCTTAAAGAATAGGCTAACACATATAAAGTGAGTATGAAATAAACTAGGAAAAGGGTGGCAATTTTTGTTAAAATTATCTTAACATTGATGACGGTGCACACAAAAACAATAATAAATCAGCAGGCACAAAATAGGTGATATTAATTCAGCACAGGATAATTAGCAGTATGACTGTGGAATAAAGCAAAAGGGGAGTTCAAAAGTACAAAAGCATAAAATAAAGAAATGAAGTTAATAACAACCACAATTCGAGCTTCTCAGCTGGAAGAGAAAGGGAAGAATCCTGAGTGCACTGATCATGACAGCAAATCAGAAGCAAGTCGCTTCAGAAAAACTCCAAAAAACCAAAATTGACTCAAAAATACATTGGGCAACTTGTTTCTGTTTTAAACAATTATTTCTGCCAACACATACCACAATGGACAAAACTCACTTTCAGAGTTTTCAGTTTTGGTCTCTTAGATTCAAGGAAGAATAATCTAAAGTTTGCTCCAATCTAAGAAGGCAAAAGGTCTTATTGCTGTTTTCAGCTAACAAATGGGAATGTACAAAAAGCATACAGCAAGAATCTTCCTGGAGGTGCACAGGGACAGAATAAGGAATAATTAATGGAACAAGTTCTCCATGGAACAGACTGAGGTATTTCCTTCCTTGGAAATACCTACAACTTGACTGGGTAAGATTCCAATCTAGTTTCATCTGCTTCAAGCAGAAGGCTGAACTAGAGCACCACAAAAAGTCCCTTCCTACTTAAATTATTCCTGGATTTTGTCAGAAGGGGACTACTTTTAGGATGAAGCCTAGATAAAATAGATTTCCAGTTTCTATTATATTTAAAAGGAAAATGGCAAGAGAAAATAATAATAAAAATAATAAAAAATAGGAAAGAAACCACTTACTAAATGCCCTTTTTTTGGTGTCATCCTCCACCCGCTCTAATAATGTCTAAAAGCCCATTTGACTGTAACCCCTCCCTGCCTGCCCCACTTGACATCTACTGCATCCTTCCCACTGAAAGCCTAAGGAGTTTGTGTGGGAGCACAACCACACAAACTATTTCAAATACTTAAACCTGTGCCAGGACAGATAAGTTTTCCCATATAAGAGTGTTTTCTAAAAGCATAATTAACAGTTCCAGTGTCAGAGCACACTCTAGTGATCAGTTACAATAAATGCCCACGTCACCTCCCTCAATTTAAGCGTAGGTTCTAAATGTAGTAAGCAATTCTGTTATTTTGAAGCTCTTTGTGCATATTTACATCTGTGTTTCCTGCTAGTAACACACTTCTCCCAGATACTAAATCAACTGCAGATATTGCAACATGCTAGATTCATTCCTCAGCTGGCATTAAAATAATTAAGAGAAATGGAACAGCAGGAAAAGGGAAGCAGAGATATTCAGAAAATGGAAAAAGCCTCAAAAATATAGAGCTTGGAAGCCTTGAAAATTAAAGACTGATGTAGAGACACAAGTGGTTCTGGATGGAAACAAACTGGCTCAGTACCGAACCAGGCTGATTAACTCCGTTGGCTGAACTTGCCCTGACTCCTGCACAGCCACTGAGGTGCCTCAGCACTCTGCTCCCCAGCCGTCTTGCAGGACTTGCTCGTGTGAAGCCAGTTCACGTCTGGTACCTTCCTGACCTAATGACTACTTTGAAAGAAAACACAAAGCCTGGTCTCCTGCAGAACCTCTGGGTTTTGCTGTACTGTTTTAAGTCATATACTGCTAATTAGCTCAATATGAGCCATGCCAGAACTCAGCCATTCCCATGTGAAGCCACAGACATGTTTCCACTAAGACTCCTCAGTGCTCCCTGGAGTAACATAGTGAAGACAACCCAGGCTGCCACAACAAAGCTAAGCCATGCCAGGCCTGCATTATTAGCCTGGACCACGAGCTACACATGCACAGCTGCAGAGCATAACTCCCAAAGCCGGGCTGACCCTTCAAGCAGGGCAGTCGCATCTCAGCCCAGCTTCTCAGCTAATTCGCCTAGAGGCCGAGTCCAGATGACATCTTCGTATTCACAGCCCTGTTAGTCAACAGCAAGTTTCAGGACTGCAGACAACTGGAAGGTGCTAGTGTATGGAAGAGTGTTTATACAACCACACACATGCACACACAAAATCACACATAGAGACTACTGAAAGAATATACTTTAAGAAAAGTGTCAGTTTAATTACTCCACAAATAAAGAAGAGAAAATAGGAACACGAGCCATGCAATTATCTTTAGCGTCCCATCAGCAAGTCTGACATCAAAAGACTGGGATCCCTTATGCTCTGCACCCACTCAATTTCCTTCTCATAAAAAGCAGAGAGAAGGCTGTGAATAATTAGTCTTCACCAAAACAGACCACGAATGCTGCAAGTAACATCACTGCCCACTGTGATAGGAACTGGACAAAGAATAAAATTACCTCAACCCAAAAGCTAAGCTCCTAACTTGCAAATGGATGAAGCAGTCACCTAGACTCTTTACATCAAGAGACAGAAACATGCACCTTTAGAGACTAGACGTAGTTTGGGACCACTGACTATAGTCAGTCTAGTCACCTAGGTTCCCCGTACCTTAACACATCATTTTCAGACAGTTAGCTTAGGAGACCTGGATTCAGCTCAAAGGATCAACTTAGAGAAAAGCACATTTTAGAGCAGCAGTGTCCAGTTTCTACATCAAGCAACAAAGAGGAAGGCCCAGCAAACTGTCTCTTTGCTGTTTTTAGAGGGGGCGGGAGCAGGGGTTCTCATGAAAGACTGGGAGGTAATTGGTGTCAGGCCCCGTGCTCATCAGCAGGCCCCGCAAACCCTTCCCACCCTCCCAGGGTTTGGCAGCCTGTGCTCGAGCAGAGCTCTGGCAACCCAGCTGTGTAGCCTGGGGTCAGGCTGCTGCCAAGAACAGGGCTGTGAGAAAGAGCTGCGAGAAGCCCATTGGGGCTCCCTCCTCTTTGCTCAGAATCTACATTAAAGCTCAGCCCTCAACCTTAGGCCTTGCTCAAGCCACACTGCAGCCATGCCTGGGCCCAGCCTTGCCGACCTCGACCCTGCCCTGACACCCAGGTTTGACCTTGGCCAGCCTGCTTTGTCCCCAAGGGCTTGTGTGGCAACCCTTGACTGGGACTCACCCTGGTTGCTACCAGGAAGCCTGAGACTGCGCACGGGTTGGTGAGAATTTTTTACGTTATTGTGAGACTTAAATTCACTAAAGAAAAAAAATACTATACATAATTAGGAAAAGCTCTCTCACCTTACAGGGTTGTGGTTTGGTGGATCCTCAGTTCCTTTATATCCAGCTCTTTTGATATCAGTACCTGGTGAATTACTCGCACATTTTTCTTCTTCTGTTACAAGATCACGGAATGACTTTGGCAAAGAAGAAGATAACGAAGATGCCCTTATAAAAAACAAACAAACGAAAAACAAAACAGAGGGCCACTCACTTTTTGCATTTTTTTTTCTAAAATTTCACACTATTCCACATTTCAGATATTGACGAGGATCTTTTGAGTTAGAAAATACAATCTGTCTTAGTTCTTGTCCCCTGCTAGCCCCCATCTACTAAAAGATATCACTTTGGGTCAAATGGGTGAGCACCAGGTCATTCCAACTCTCTGAGGTTAAGTAGGCATATTAACCTCATGTTAGAAACGGCAGGCACAGCTGTGAAACAGGACCTTTATTCCAGAAGTTGATGAAATGATGGCAGTCTATGATGCACAGGATGAAACACTCTTGAAGGCACGCTTTTTTTTTTTTTCCAATAGCAAGCAGAACAACTCCTAGCCACCTCAAGTTTTAACACTATCCCCATTCTGTCCATAAGTTGTACTGCTTCAACTGTTCTCTATAAAATAACTACCTATGAGACTAGAAAAATAAACACCATGCAATTTCATTACACAGAAAAGGAGTTCTCCCTCCACCTTCCCTCCAGTCCATCCTTTTAAAAAAGGGTTTTATTTTCACAGATGCCCTGTCTCAGACAAGGGGTATCTTCCCTGAAAGTATTAATCCTTGAAAAGTGCCCAGGTAAATTGCGCAATGCTCTAATTCTTTGGCTGAATGTGTTACAGCACGCCATCATGCAAGGCAAGGATATCGGAGGCTCTTTCCCGAAGACACCGAGTTACTCAAACCAGTGAAGGCTCTGCCATTCCCTTACTCCACAGTGAGATTTGTGAAATTGTCCAGTGAGCTTCCTTTTCTTCCACTTGTATAATTTGCACTGCTACTGAACTAGAGCCTGCACATTATCTTTCAAAAATAAAACAGCTCCAAGTAGGAAAAGGATAGCAATTTAGAACAATAGCTATTCTCAAAACATTTTGATCCAAAACCCTTTTTTTCCTAAAAAGGATAATACTAATTTAAAAAATTCAAGAAAATTACCAGTTTCTCCGCTCTCCCATCAAGATATTTGATTTAGTTCTTCAGATATTTGTACCTATTTAACTTTACTAAGCACAGAAGTCCCACTCCCTTCAGAGAGCTATTTGCAAAACAAACATAAAATACATTTAAGAAGAATGGATCTGCTCATTATTTACACAAAGAAATAACATATCAATGTAAATACTATTAATGTAAAATAAGTCACTTCTGCCACGCTTATCGTCTACGCAACTATGACAAGGAGGGAAGCATCTGAACTGAAGCCTTTCAAACCACCATTACCTGCTATACAAATTAGGACAAGCAAACATTATGAAATTCAAATTTTGCTTTGCAGGAGAGTTTTAAAATGCTGCAACGAAACCATCCGAATACTGTACACAAAGCCTTATACCAGACCGCCGGGCCATTAGTTTCTCATATACTGCACGCGCAACTCAAAAGGAACTGTCCTTCTCAGCTTGCACGCCTATCCAACACATGGTGCTGTTGGCTTAAAGCGTTTTTCACCAGTGTGATTCTTCCACTGAAAGTTTAAGTGTATCTTACCTCATGTAGCACTATTTCTACCTAAACACTACAAAGCTAAAGACTCAGGCATTAAAATACACATTTTTATATATACACTGATAATTCTCAAGAGAGAAACTAACCACTTTATTTCTCTGGTCTTGAAAGACCATAGGCTCTCCTGAGTAAAACAGGAGATTAAAATAGGTTTGGAAAACTAACCAGGTTTAGAAAACTAACCAGGTTAGAAACTGTCTCTTTTTGCATGACATTCTCATAGTATTCCCAGTGTGAACTTTTAAGAATGGTAGAAGGAAGGAATTTAAAAAAGGATGTAGTGTAACTTCAGCCCTCAGACTTTGAATCTGTAGGTTTCTTTTGGCAGAACGGATAGAGAATGTTGTAAGATTTATTTTGTCTTTGTCAACCAAATGAGGGATGGAAGGTCCCACACCCTTCTGGCAAGTGTTCTTGCTGCACATCCAAGGCCAGTATCTTATTTCACTGGAACACAAGTTCTATGGTTTTCAATATGTTGCATGCATGGAAAGCTCAAACCGTTGCCAGCAGCAGTCCAGCACTCCATTTTGAATTTCCAGACTAGAACTCTGCATATATGGTATTAGAGCAGAGGAACACTTATCATTCTATTTCATTTACAAAGTTAGTCTGGACAACCAGAAGAGGCAATCAAACAATATATGGCTTCCCTAAGACAATTTAAGGTTCATTTAGCAAATGTTCTTAACCAACAACTAGACGTTAATTTGCAATATTCATATACTCCTCACTGACTCTTTGCTTTAACTCTTGGGCCATCACCATTTTCCAGATGAGCAGCCAGAGAAACGCTGCAAAGGAACATTTAGAACTGTGTGTAACCACATGAACATTAAAGTGGATCCTATCCTCAAAAAGTATAGACTGGTCTTTCCTTTAAGGGTGTTTATATAGCACCGTAGAGCCCTCATGCTTCCAAAAATCTATTTAATTGGAGTCTTAAGGATGTAATACATTTTTTAGAGTTATTTAGGCATACTCTAAGTAAGTCCATACTTACTTTTAAAGTGTAAGCAACAGTTTGCAGGAAATCAGCAGCTTAAAACTGAACTATACACAACTGTTGGAGAGGATAGGTGAATAGTCAACCTATTCAGATACCAAACCAAGGTATTTATGCCATCTGTGTATTTTTAATGCCCTTTAGCAGAGCTGCTGTCTTTCAGGTGCTTAAGTCAATTAAGGACAGATACTTGCTCTAAAGAGCCATTTATTTTAAATTGAAAAATAGCTACACGATGTCCTGCAAAACCCAATTCAGGCTTATATTTACAAGTTGTATATGAAAATTGGAAACACTCATAGGTACATCCTATCATGGTCTTCCCTTAAATTCCAAGGTCTGAGGGAGACAAACACAAACAAGTGCAACTTTAAGAAGGTTAGTGTAAGAGAAGAGAAAAATGACAATGTTTTAAATGACTGATTGAAATGAAAAGAGTTCCTGGCCCAGCAACCATCAGCACTGGAATCAGCATGGACACCCTTTCACACTGCATTGTGGTGGGGAGCAGGGTAAGGACTGCTGATTTTGCAGCACAGTCTGTGATGCGTAATAAAAACAATAGCTTTGTAACAGGTTAATTAGTGTGGGAATCAGCCCATGTGACTGTCGGTAAGAGGGTCTAGAGTCATTGTAGGTGTTTGGTTGCCTGTTGTTTATGCATATAACATTAGCAATAAGATTAAGAAGAGTCACTGGAATTTTTTTATTTAATAAGGATTAATATAACTCAACATTCCCCATGTTGGTCATCATCTGATTCAACTGTCAGGGTCTCTGTGCAAGTTTTGCAATCAAATCTGTAGCTACTGGAGGTGCAACAGGGCCACTAGGCTAAATAATCAATTTGCTCCTTGACCTGCATTATCAGGTGAAGTCCACATAAAGGAAGCACTGTGATCTGGGGAGCATTCCAGGTGATCCATGTTAAGCATTCTGAAATTCATCCACTCACGAGAATTCAGTAAGACAAATCCTACAATGCGAGAAAACAGGTTTCTCCCATTCTAGACGTACCAGTTACAGTTCAGCTGTCAGAATGAGTTACTTTGTAGTTAAGAATTGAGGCTCACTCAGTCTCTTAAAAAAAAAAAAAAAAAAAAAATAGTCCACTTTGCTGAAGGTGACTTAAGGATAACATTTGTCAGGGCTGGAGGATGGCGGGGAAGGGAAGACAAGGGGAAAAAGGGAGGCAAGAGGAAGTAAGTTTCTCAATTTTGGTATTAAGTATACATGGATGAAAGCAAATTGAGAAAATGGGTATTGAGTCCTGCTTTTATAGACTAAAAAAATTACTCTTTTCTTAGATTCACTTGAAATGCATTGAATATATTTTTAAAATTAGGTCATCTTAGGTAGTTATTTTTGTAAATATCTGCTGTAACAGCAGCATAGATAAAGCTTAGAATTTTGACACTGGAAACATATAACCAACTCTTTTAGCTATAATCAAACCAAAAGTCTAGAGAGCAGATTTCTTGATCCTGCTCTCACAGATTCATGAAGAAGTCCTTGCCATCACTATTTTTATCATTACTTGAAGGCTATATCCTACCACACTACTTTGAATTCATCACACATTCACCCACTGCAATATTTATCATTCCAGGGCAGACCTAAATGATCTTTGAAATGCCCTATGAAACAGTAAAGCCCTTTAAGCTAAATGTACGGTACATTGCTATTGTCAAAGAAACTTGTGCTTGTGTCTTAATTTTCAAAATATGGTATTTCAAAATATGGTACCTTAATATTTTAACAATCAGCTAGAGTACCAATACACAGCCAAGCTTTAACAAAAAGTAAGACCTTCCTGAATGAGGAAAGGCAAGGAATTGCCCTGTTTTTCCCTCAAATCAAGCTCAAGCAGTTATTTATTTCACAGTAATTAAAACACACTAAATTCACATAGCTTCACTTGCGGCAGCTTGTCTTAGGCTTATGTGCTTTCACCCAACACCAACTGTATTTGTGAAACAAAGCATAAATCAGGACAGCACTTTATTACATTCACTGCTGTCAAGTAGTTAAAATAATGCATTTATCATNAGCCAAGCTTTAACAAAAAGTAAGACCTTCCTGAATGGGGAAAGGCAAGGAATTGCCCTGTTTTTCCCTCAAATCAAGCTCAAGCAGTTATTTATTTCACAGTAATTAAAACACACTAAATTCACATAGCTTCACTTGCGGCAGCTTGTCTTAGGCTTATGTGCTTTCACCCAACACCAACTGTATTTGTGAAACAAAGCATAAATCAGAACAGCACTTTATTACATCATTACATTACTTGACTGCTGTCAAGTAGTTAAAATAATGGATTTATCATGCACTCAGAGTGATAATTACTTTGACATTTGAACTGGGCATAATCAGCATTAAAAGTCATCTTAAAAACATCTTCCACATACTCACCATAACAATTCTTGGTAATAGCATCCATCACTCCCTCCAGCTAGCACCCTCTTTGTGTTCAAATTTTGTTATCTATATTTTGGTCCATAATTGCTCTACTCCAAAGTCATTTTGGCCTTTCTCCCCAAGCTGTTTTCACAACAGAGGAAAACAGCATTCAAAGTTTTTTAAAATGTTCTGAAACTTTGTCGGTAACAGATGATGTTCTACCAGCTTCCTATACTTCACTTTGATACTGTCTACAAATACAACACAAACACTCAAGTGCTAGATGAGATGATCTTCTGACTCACTGGAGGACAATTTTAAAGATTTGTTAAACTAACAATTACATTTCCATCCCCACTTCAATCATTTATTTTATTACCAAAAGGAGATACAAATAGCTCAACACCCATCTTTTGTAATGAGCATAACCAAGATTATTTTTATATAAGAAAAAGCTTCTGAGAAACTACTCAATGTCAAAACCCTTCCAAACAGAAACAATATTTGAATCACAACATACCATGCATTCCCCAGTTTTACAACTTTTGTAGGCGTGGGTGGTGTGGTCATTACTGGAGAGGTCTCCATGCTACTAGCTCCTGGTCCATTATCTTTTGCTGCCAGAGCAATCATTTTCCTTTGCTTCTGAGAAAGCCTGATTCCATGAGAAGCCATTCTTCTGTGAATTGGTATTGCAGAGACAGAAGATGTAAGACAACCAAATGTCCTTTAAAATTACTCTCCCTTAATTTTGAAAATTAAACTGAGAAATATTTCTTCTACTTTTTTCCAGAGTACCAAAATGTTACATAGATAGGAATTTTTATTTCTTTTGTGGGGCGGAGGAATAAAAGGAGGATTAATTAATTTCAAGAGGGGTAGAAAGAACTATATAACTATTCATCACAATACATAAAAAATACCACATAACTAGTCATCACACATTCTTATGAATGAAAACATGCAGAATAGTAATCAAGTCTCCAACAGAGATGGAATATCACCCGGTGAAGATTATTTTCCGATCTGGGGACTTAAGAGACTGCCAGAAAGCTATCTCCCTGAAGTGAAAAATACTTCTGCATAATATATGCAATAGAACATAACTTTTTAAATATTTATAGTAATTTGATTTCTAATTTGGATTCTCCAGTCTCAGAAGTTTGGTTCACAGCTTCTGAACATATCAAAACTGTAACTCTCTCCTTAGCATTAATTAAAAACAACAACACAACACCCCACATTTTCCATCAATTTACTAGAAGGCACTTAAAATTAGCAATAAGCATACATAATGTGTGACTTGTAAGATATAGTATTTGAGCTCAATAACTTAGCTTATTGGAAGACTCTAGGATTGTTTCCTAGCTCTCCTTTCTAACAGTGTCATGTTATGGAAGTCACATGTGACACCTCAACAGTTCTCTTCCATGCTTCTCCATTTAAGAAACACTAGGTTTAATTCACTGCCTCCTTAAAGCACACACTTCTTCTGAGAAGCACCTCAAATAGCACAAGAGGCATCCTTCCTTCTAACTGAGAAATGATCAAAGATGGCAACATCTGGGTGCTGGGGGAGTTCAGAGAATGTGAGCAAGAGGAGCACTTCCAGAATCAATTACAGTGCTGATCCACATATACTTAAGAGTTAAATCTTTTTGGTTAGAAACATGCAAGTTCAACCAAATAAACCACCTATTTAACATACCAGTTTAGCAGTTATTTCTTTCATATTCCTAATGATGAAGATAGGCAATTGGCAAAGCAGTCAAAAAAAGGGTAAGTTTTAAATGCTCACAGGAAAACATCATAATGAAGTAAACAAAACTGTTCTAAGAACAAAAAGACAACTTTTCTCCTGCTTGTTTTAGGCTCTGAATTGTCTGAACCACTAAGAAAATTCATAATAGCCTGGTCTATCACATTTTTCTTTTATAGATGTTGGTTTTTTACCAACCCTGAATTTGTCTTTGGCATTGTTCCACATTTCTGCATATTTTCTTCAATTTCCATGATGGTTCTTAAATCCATCGCAGGAGGGCTGGCGGGGCTAAATGAAAAATAAAAAGTTACCTTACAAGGCACTCATTTTTACTTACATTCCACAGTTACAACCTTTACTGAAATCCTCCAAATCATACATATGATTGCTAACCAGATGTATAATTTCCTCAATTATGGCAAACCTCAAATAAAAGTTTTGTCAGAAACATTCTATAAATATACACATATTTAAGATCACACTGCAAAAATACTTGAGACATTATGAAATGAAAAAATACGTAAACTGTGATTACTTTAAAGAGTCACTTCAGGATATTTATTTAGTAATTAACTGCTCATGCTAAGAATTAGAGGCATCAACCACAGTTGTTTCAGAGGCTAATTAAATCTTTCTTTGAAAAACATTATTTCACACGTCAAGAACACGCTTTGCAAAATTAGCAGTTTTGCAACTAAATGTTTTCACAGTTTGGAAAACTGTTTCTGATTTGTAAAAGATCTAGTTTTAAACTTTCACAGAAATGTAAGTGAATTACACCCAGATATTTCTAAACTTTAAGACACTCGTAAATTAAGATGTGTTAGATACTCAAACGAAAGCCTGCTTCATAAGCAGCAGGTTTTATCTGTCTGTGTCTCCCTCAACAAAAGCAGCTGTCACAGCTTGACTATTAAATTAACCAGGGGGAGTTGACCCCAAACTCAGTATTCACTTCTGCTCAACAGTACCTCAACCAAATACACTGGAGTATTAATCCCAGAGTATTAATCCTTAAAATATGCTACACAACACAGCTTTTCCTTGACATGCTAGAAGTACTAAAGAAAATGAAGAAAGAAAAAAGGGGGGGACCTGTAAAAGGACAGAATCACTGTAAAAAAGTTCTACAATTTTATTCGTTCCCTTTCCATGTAATCCTCTAAAAATGTTCTGAAAGCTCTTTAAGACAGCAATGGAAGGCAGTGCTTCTTCCAACCACTAAAGAGTTGGTTACAACTGATAATCTATATTCACAAAGCACATTAGCGACAAACCACCAAGGGCAGGGAAAACTCAAGTAAATTGTTATATCCTTAACCTCTCCTTCCTGGGTTCTGTACATGTAACTGTCAGAGACAGAAGAGCAGGCAAGGCTAGTACAATATGCTTAATCTTATCTATGCAGATACTGCCAAAAATAAATGGATTACTGATTCTTATTACTCTATCAGTTAAAGCTGAGGTGTTGCTTTTTTCAGAGACCACTTAAGCCAAAAGACATAGCTTAAAATGTCAAAGTACAATGGCACTTCTAACGGCTCCAGCTCCACTACCCTTTAAAATGTAGTGGTTTTGCCTGATTTTCAGAAAGCTGAAGATATCAGGGTTAACCAAACATTTACGTATCTATCAATTCCTTTTCCAAACAAAAATTTTAAGGGAATCCATCAGTTTTCTTGGACTGCTGTAGTCTGCTGACATTTTGAGTTTACCAGTGAAGTTCATAGTACCCGATGCACAACCAGTTTGAAGAGCAGTTACCATTTTACTCTAAATAGACAATTACAGGCATTCATTACCAAATAAAGAACACTGACTACAAGTAAGATAAGTATCACAGTGATTACTCCACCTGAAATTAGTAGCAACCCAATTGGGAGAGCTTGCTGAGCTGGTTTTGGTGCTAGGAATGGACTGCGGAACAGACTGTGCCAGTGCTGGTGATCCCTCACACGACTTCCCGTCTTTGGTCGGTTTAGAGGCTTTAATACCCTGATTACATGGTTTGTCCTTCATCTAAAAAATAAAACACAACAAGGGCAGGGAAAACTCAAGTAATTAAAAAAAACAAAAAAAAACCCAAAAAAAAACCAAAAAAAAAAACCTCACACTTATAAAAAGGGTGTTGCAAGCACTCTGAATGACAAGTGAAACATTTTAAAGAATACATCAGAAATAGACAGTAGCTTAGTTAATTCCTTAATGCTCAGTCTACATTATTTATACTTTTCTTTTTGCTTCATAGTTCACCTAAGTGCAAATCTGCTTCTTAGTAACTGAAAACTGACTCTAAGATGTGTATTATGCCCACAGAACTGTTCAATTACAGTAGTCCAAGGGTTTTTCTAATTTTTTTTTCTTCTTCTTCTGAAGCTCAGATTCACTTTAAGTGAAAAAACGGGTAAAGACTTTACAAAACTGATACTTTACCTTGCAACTTTGTAAGTAGTATAACATATAAAAATTATATCACAAGAATAAGCCACCATCAGATGACTTAAGAAATACTCGTTTTAAGTACATGTTATTTTTCTGATAAGAATAAATACAAGAAAGATATCTATTCCCTTTTAAGGCCAACTTCTCAAAAAACAGTGCCAACTGCACATCTTGGTTTTTATGGATTAAATACACACAATATCAGTAAGTGAAGAAGGAAGAACGCAAGTTGCTAGGAACAAGGAAAGCCAACCTCAGGCCTCTCTGCATGAAATCCTTTCATGAAGTCAGGGGACTGCAAGTCTCTTGGGCTACTCAAGCCTGCATAGCTACCTTCAGAGTCAGACGTTAAGAGTTCTGGAAGCGATTCCACAGAGTTTGTTTTATCCAGTTTTAGTGAGCCTAAGAAATAAGAGCATGAGACAATCATATCATGAAAGCAGGCCTAAAAAAAAGGCTAAGAAAAATTATTCTGAATATGGAATAAGTCAAAAGATGCAACTAAGCTAGTACAGTTGTAAGCCACCTTTACAATTTAAAGTATTTTTGCACACTAAGATTACTCCTAGCTTCCTCTCCCTACCTCACAAAATACAGACTTAGGAAAAAAAGCACAGAAACTGTTCAGTTGAAAATAAATGCGTTACTGTATTTCAAATACAAAGTGACTTATTTTTGATATTCTAGGAAAAAAATGCTAGAAAAAAAACACGGCAATACAAGTGTACTTAAAGACACAAAAGGCAAATTTGATAGAAAACGCATGTTTTTGTTTTGAGTGTTTTTTGTTAGTTTGTTTTACAGAATATGAACTTTGGGCACAATCTTAGGATGACAATCTTTGCAAACAAAACAGAACTTTATAGAATTCAATGGAATGATTCAGTCATTTCATTAATAACTGAAAGATTCAATTACCAAAAAGAAAAAAACCTTTGCAAGATTTGTATATTAAAGTATAGAAGTTATATTGTTTTCCATATTAGACTTGATGCTCTACTTTTATACCCAAAGGGAATCTCTTTCGCACTGACCTGTAGAGGCTGGACTCTGAATGATATCTGATAGGTTATACCCTCCAGAGCTGTCAGATCGTCTCCGTGGCTTCTTTTTTGCCTTGTTTTTTGCTCTTTTGAAAAGGGCTTCCCTATTAACAAAAAGATGGATTACAGCACTCAGGAAATAAAGTCTCAGTACAACTGCTTAAAACAGCACAATTCACTAGTAAATGCTTATAAAAGCATTTTTGTTCATCCAGGAAGAAGCATCTAGCATCTTTTATATCTAGGGGGAAGACAACAACCCTATTCCGTCTAGATTTGGTCCATGGCACAAATGCTTCTGCTGAGACAGCACATATGGCAACTGCATGGGCTGGCACTGCCACCTAGGTCAGACTAAACCAGCTACCTTTTGGAACATCTGACAGAAAGCAAAATTACTGCTGTTTCCCCAAGTCAAACTTTGGAGCTACCAAGACATCAGAGCAAGTAAAAGGCCATACTACCGAAATGTTACTTTTTCCTATACTTATTTAGGAAGCTGAAATCAAATAAAAGGTGTCTGATTTTGGCAAAACCACTAGAGCTTGAAGAGCTTTACAATGGAGAATTACCTACTCTCCNTTGAAGAGCTTTACAATGGAGAATTACCCCTACTCTCCCTGTAAAAAAAAAAAAAAAAAAAAAAAAAATCTTGTTTTTTTTTTTTCAATTCTTCAATAAGTTTACTATAGGTACACAACAAACCAATTCTTATAGCAATATTGCGACTTAAACGATTTTTTTTAATCCTTTTACTCCCCTATCCACAGGGAAATTAGGTAGCAATAAGATCCTCATGTGCCTTCAGAAAGGCTTGAAGCCTCACTCAAAATAGCATCTCAGTTCCCTTATCTACTAGACCTTCTCTGGGTCAGTTTAGTTAGTATAAACTTTCTTGATGAAAGAACAGTACACAATGTTCCAGAGGACATTTTATTTTACTACCTCCGTTAGGAACACTCTGTCAAGTCATTCTATCAAATTAATTTGCTGTATTTGTGATAATGTAACAGTCAAATTCTTCAGTTAAAATCAAGTACAAACAAAAGCATATTTGGTGTTCCTTACAAAGCCGTTAGAGAAAAGAGATGTATCGAGTTAGCCCGCCAAATTTCACATGTTTTGTCACATTCAGGTCTATAGAAAAACTTTTGAAAGGCACGATAACAGGCATCTATAAACCAACCAAGGCCAAATAATCCAATTTACAGTAGGTTTGATCACATTTCCTAATATTCCTAAAATACAGGTATTTTGTTATTTTCCAGTCAGCCAGTATCCGCTTCAATGTGACAGACTGGGAATTTCTGCTTCAGAATTATCTATTTCACAGGAAAACTGTTAGATTCAGAAGTGTAAATTACCATCTTTTCTAAACAGATGTACAGTATATTAAACTCTCCATTATCATTTGACTTGGTCTTTCCCAAACCAGTTAAGTTCAACAAACTGATCTCCACGTATGCAGGTGCCTTCGCACACTCACAAGGCCCAACCATTACTGTGAATATTCATTTTGTTACCGTTGCTCACATCTTTCTTATAAATTGAAAGCAGTTCTGCAACATTGAGTAATATTTAAGGAGACAGAAAACAGTCCAAAAGCTTCATTCCTTCTGTTTCTTCATATTTCAACTTTGAACCCAATTGTTAAGCAATACCCAAAGTGTCTGAGCACCATATACAGGTCTCCTGGTTAAAGATATAAAACACAGGTACTCTAAAAAGGGAATCAAAAATAAATCTTACTGAGAATTTTGTTCTGTATTCATTTCATCCTTTAGAAAGACAAAGTTCTCTCCATCTTCAGGGTCCAAAGAACTTATGTCAGGTCCATCTGGATATGGAGTAATCACTCTCCTGACCATAGCTGGAATCTGTAATTATAAAAACTGTTACTCTGTTTCTCTTAAGTTGTATGTTAACAGATACATGATCTCTTGTATAATGACCAAGTATCACAATAATTTATCACTTTCTTTTTCTAAAAAATCCAGTAATGAATAATAAAAAGTTTATAAATGTAAGTAACATCTTGAAGAAAATCAAAACTTTAAATGATAGATTCTGAATGCACATAGTTTTCAATTGCCAATGACTCCTGACAGAATAATGCTTCAGAGTTACGCAGTCTTTTACTCCTACACATTTAAATGACACTGGACTATGATGTATCTTGGCCTTCCCTTTATCCCAAAACTTTAACACCATTTTCCTATTGTTTTTTTTTCCTATTTGTCCACACTGCATTTTCACTAGAGAAAGTCTCGTTTGCTTGCTTCTGTTTTCTGATAGATAATAACAGATGTGGTTTTCCAACTTTACTTATGTTCTTTTTAACCGAAAAAAAAACAATTAAGAACATTAATACACTTAATGTCTGTAAGTAATGTATTTAAAGGACACAATACTATTGTGGCAGTGGCTAACACATAGGAAATAAGAAGTCCATGAAAATAACAGTAGCAACGAACCTCAATTTGAATCAGATACCCCAAATTCAGCCTACGAACAGACACTGCATGTATGTATCTCTTCTTATTTTAAATCTAGTCAGCTTACATTTGATGTACAACTTACCATTTTCCTGTAATAAATCGAAAGGTCCCTTACAACTTCATCACTCAAGATATCCAGACCTCTAAGAAAGTAACGCAAATTTAGTTTACCACGCTTACAAACAAACAAAACCAAAATCTCCCCTACATACATTAATTAAACATTCTAATTAAACATTCCTATAAACATTCTAATTGAAACTTATCCATTCATGGTGGTCAGATTCCTTTTTTGCCATTTATGACAACAAATAAATACTCTAAAGATCAAGCTTTATTAAACAGGCCTGGCCTCTATGGAAGGCTCTCTTTGCATAAAGCTGCCAGCACTAAGTTTTAATCTGATAGCCTTGAGACAGGCCGAAGTAGAACAAACTACAATGATCAACTATGTAAAAATTCCAATAGTTGTGATAAAAACCGCAGTGAGGTAACATAGTCTAGAAATGCTGCCATTCTTAATCTTTTAGGAAACTATACATACTTCCATACATCTACACATAGAAGTAAATATGACATAGAAGTAAATATGAGTGGAACATCATGAGCCTATTTATTTATTTATTTTCAAGTCTTTGCCAGGAAAGATGATGGAAGAGTGCCCTGAGAAGACAATACATACTCTGGCAGCAACTCAAGGCCCTATCTGGGCTCTTCTTGATGAATAAAAGGAAGAGCCCAGGCACTTCCAGGACAGTTTCCTAGGTGCCTAGTTGAAGATGAGCTAAGTAAGCACAAATTTTTTTTTTGACCTTGTTACAGGTAGTTAAAGCAAAGAAATTAGCAAGAGACAGGCCCATCCTCTTTAGAATATGCACTAGCTATAACAAGATTACTTAAATTCAATTAGCACAGTAATTATTGTGTTAAATAAAACCAGAAAACCACAGAAACAAAGCAGTTGTATGCATCATCAAAATTTTAAAAACTCTGAACAAAAACTTAGGATTAATCTCAAATGCCACAGAACAAGAGAAGTTTCTCCCCTTAATTTAGGCTTGCAACACAGTCTTGTACTATAGCACTGGTAAATTATCCGGATACTTAGCTACTTAATCATTTCCTGTTTCTTACAAGTGAGCTTCCTCTTAAGTTAGCAGCATTTAGCTGTATTTCAACACTGCCTTGCCCTTATTAGTTCTCCAACCATTTTCCTTTTTGCAGTATATGAATTTAACAGCTTGTGCACAACACACATCTGCATCCCTCCTTACCTTGCTTCAAGCAAAGCAGCCATGTTGAGTCCTATGAACTGCAAGCAGGACAGTTTCAGCTGCTCAGCGTTATACATTGCCGAGAACTCCAGCAGCTCTGCAGCATTCTTCAGTGTAACTGCAAAGAGCAGACACAACTAATTAACCATATAGCATGCTGTAGTCTCAGTTAGCAGTTTTTAAACCTTAGTACAGAGTGTTACCAAGTTATTAAAGCATACCAGAAAAAAATATATACTCTTTTCTATCCCTAGAGAAAATGCTAATGCTCAAATAGTTGTAATCTACAGCAAGCTCCACGTAAAACTAGGCAGCAGCTTGAATGCAATAGCCTCTTTACAGAGATAGAAATGTCCTTCCTACAGATATACAGTTTCAATATATTGTAACTCAGGGTGGTTGGGGAGAGGAGGAGGAGGAGGAAATATATCTTAGGATATTTTAAAAGCAAGGATTTTGAATTTAATGAAAAAGGATAGATATTCACAAAAGTAAAAATTTGGTTTGCCTTAAGTGCCCCTTCCCTCTGTCCCTCCACCCGCCAAGAGGGTGAGACGGAA
>VWPW01001123.1:30602-77249 GCA_013389825.1 Crypturellus undulatus | reverse complement strand
AAAAAAAAAAAAAAAAAAAAAAAAACCCACAAAAACACACACACACACACATCAGGAAAAGAAGATTACACTAATCTAGAATATCACCCACACTAAATGGGCAATTGACTACAGCTGCACAATGAATAGTAAAAGGAAACCAGAGGAGAAGAATATAAGCAAGGAATTCTCTAGTGAAATAGACAAGAGGAAGCAAAAAAAGCATAAGAGCACTAACACCTATAGAATAAGTGTATATCCTTAAACCATTATCACAGAAATGGGAGAACTCACGTTTTTCTGCAATGGCCACTTCACAGATTTCTTTAAGTCTGGATATAAGAAGCTGATCTGCTACCACAAGAACATTACATATGAACTCCACATTTTGAGAATCTGGAAAAAAAAAAAAAAAAAAAAATCACAAAAAACGGGCAAATCATAATGGAGCCAACTGGAGGAAGACATTGGGACAACTACATCAAGCTTTCACTGAGATTAGTAGAGGACAAATGTATTAGCTCTGCAAATTTTGACAGGGTTTCCTAAGAGGAGTGTCAGTACAGACAAGCGCAAAAGGAGGTCTTTCGAGGCAAGAGGAGTGGGGGGAAAAGGAATACTAAAGAGTTTGTCAAGCTAACGAAAGGGTAAGACAAGGGTCAGGATAAACAGCTACTACCTCAATATTTAAACAAGATTCACATGAATGGGAATCTTCCACATAAAACAAAACAAGCATGAAGCTTCTATTTCTAAAAATACAAAACTTGCAGAATCTACCCCTGTTCAAAAATTATTACTGGTACCTTTTATTGCAACAGCTTCATCGGTATACATGTAATCTACAATTATCTGTAGTATGTCAGAATGGATCGGCATTTCCAGAGCTGAACGACAGGAAGCCTAAAAGACAAAATGATTTTTTTTTTTTTTTTAAGGATAAAGTAGAGTTACATAAAGTCCCTGCATAAGTACTGAACTCCATTCTTCTCAGGATAAAAGAGTCAACACGAGCCACTGAACTATGTATCTGACATTACCCAAATCTATGCAACTTCACTACTTCACTTAGCTTCCATTTTTTTTCAGGTGACTTGCAGCAAAGCTTGATACCAAAATATTTAAGAGATGTGACTGATACCAATGTATTTCCTATATCAAGTTTTAAAACTCTTAAATTAAGGTTGAAAACAGGTGATTTGCATGGACATTTAACTTATTTTTTCCTTCTCTTCTTCCATCAGTCATCTCAATATGTTTTCAGATATGTTTCCGCAGGGACAAGTGAGGAAAAGGCATTAGAAGAGCTTACAGGATAGTTAAAGTTTTATTAATTTTATTAATTAAGAGTGCCAATATTTTGCTCAGCTCTTAAGATTTACATCTTGCCAAATGAAATCCCTTTACTAAGGGAAAGTTGGAAATCCCTGTGCATTGCTTCAGCCTTCAGTTGCTCAAGGTCCGTTTGCACCTTTCCTCTCTTTCATTAAGCATTAACACCACCTTCAGATCCTTAAAATAAGAGGTATCTAGGGACATTATGGTGCCCAGTGGTAATCAGGCCATTGACACACCACTAGCAAATATGAACCAGGACAAATAAGAGACCTGCGCCTTTTGAAGACAAAGCTGGAGAACACATCAAAGAGCCCAGACTACCCTTGGCATTCTCTATTCTTTAGCAACATATCTCAAATAGGGATTCTATACACTAATTCCTTATTCTGCAGCATCTTTCACACAGTACTATTCTAAATTATACGAACATCATTTACATTGCACAATCATTTACAGAAGGGACGTGAAAATTCATCTACAGGTATCAGCCTTCTTGTACACCCATGAACTAGCTCAATATAAACAAAGTAAAAAAATATTTCTTTTTATAAACTTTATCACATGATAGAGAATTTCAATCATTCATATAAATCAAAGCTCATTTCTTTGCCTTGAAAGTGTGATTCAAGAATCTAGTCTCTTACTTTCCCGCTTATTTAGAGCATGCTGTTCTGGAATAATTTTCACTTATTTGATGCATTAAAACTTAACATTACACATGTTTGTCACCAAGCTTACCTCAATCCATGAGCTGCTAAGCATGCTGTGAAAATAATCTGAAAAGAAAGTAGTTTCAGCTTGAGATGTAGTAAAATTTCACTTGCAGAAAGAAAAAAAATATATATGTATATACACATACCAAGTCTTGCACAAAGTACACATTTATGACACGGGAATTCCTTTCCATCTAAGGATTTCAAGGTCACATCGCAGAGGTATGAACTAGAAGACATTTAAGGGGATCAGAGCTATGACTATTCAGAAGTGTGTATATATATATATATATAAATTATAAACTACAATAAATGCTTGCATTTTAGGCTTTTCAAATAAAATACACTCAATTTCAATAATGCCAGTTGAAGTGAACCTAACAGAACAGGTAAAACAATTTCAGAAAATGGATTTTCTTCATCTAAAGCAAAGCTACTCAAAATCAGAGTCACTTCATTTTAAATACTTCCTTCAAAACAATAACTGTTTCAAAATGCTCTAAAGCCAGCCATAATTAATTTAGACAACTTCAAGTGGCCAGCATTAATTTTATTAATCAATAGCTACGATAAGATTTGGTAGCACATTTTAAGAGTAAGGTCATCCAAATTCTACAAAAAGGTACTTTAGCATAACATAGTTTTTATAATATATGTATTTTCAACTTTTAGTACCACCTTATAAATAATGGCATCAGAGGAGTGGAATTAAAGAGCAAGCAACTTAGTTAAAGTGTAGTGAATTTTTCCTGCTGAAAAAGATATTTCAGAGACTTTCCTCATTTTAAAAAAAATGAAACATTTATTTTTTAACCAAGTTAAGTTTTACCAACAGTGCAAATGATTCTTGCAAAAGTCAAAATACTTCAGTTGTACTACCCTCAAGGTTTTCCCTGTCATTACTATTACTCAACACAGTTAATCCACAAAACATGGTAACGTACAACAGAAACAAAAATATATATAACCTATTCCAGATTACTAATTCATGTATCAGTTGATAAACAGCTTTAGCTTCCAAATAACAATTACTGTGAAAGACGTGCATACTAGAAGTTAAAACTCAGTCTATATTCAACAGCTAGAGATGACAGAAGAGAGAAATGGGGAGGAGCGGGGCTGGAAGGGAAAAAAAACAACACACACAACAAAATTGTAGAAGTTTACCATTTCTTCTGATTCAGCTTTGGTTTGTTCCCATTTTTCCTGTTGACAATATTTATCTTTCCATTTTCTAATCTGACTCCATCCAACCTGCAAAAAACAAACAGTAATAAACGCTACTATTAATATACAGTTCCAACTACTAAAAAAAAACAAACAGATACAGATCCAATAAGTAACAGCCCTTCAATAGGCTCATATTATAAATATGAAAAAACATTAAGACTACATATCACAGAAAACTAGATTGGTTTGGTCATTTCTTGGAAGTCCTCATTGCAAAGTACAAAATATGTCTGGCACAGCTAAGGTGTAAGAATAATCTCACTTCTCCTGAAGCCATATTGCTATAGTTAAGGCTTAAACCCATCATCACCAGGTCAAAAAAATGGGAATTACATTTATTGCTCCTGGTCAAGTATCTTAAGTAAAGGGAATGGTGTAGAAGAGACATGTGTTCCAGCATAACATCCTAACTCATGAAGAAAATTTGTAAATTGGTCTGGTAAAGATCCAGGAGTGTTGCTGGTACATTATAAAATAGTTTATTTTCAAAGGGAAAATGCTTTACCAAGAAAATTTTATGTAAGAACCTAGCAGCAGTTTCACATCTAGGCATATGCAAGAAATCTGCCCTGAAAGAGCTCATTTCCTCCTCAGAAAGGAGGAAAACACAGGAGAAAAAATACAGTTCAGTGCTATTTGATTTCATTTCTAGTACTTTCTTCGTATAACAGTAAAAAAGCATCAGTTGGACAAGTATTTGACTTTTTATTGTTTTATGCTACATATGCTCATCATCTACAAAAATAGAAGAACATGGGCCACAGCATAAAACTCCATCAATCCAACACTCAATGAAATCAGCTGTATCTAGCAAAACTAATATTGATGTTTTATGGCAGTCAATCTGGAAAGTTAGATCATTTGCAATGGATGTCAAGGCTCAGAGAGCTCACAGTCCAAAGATGCTATGCTAGATGTTCTAAATAACCTTCAAGGGATACGAAACAGAATAAGGAGCAAACAGCCTATTGCCAGGACACAGAAGCCAGTTGGAAAGCACTGCTTTGCATATTGAATCATGCTAGGGAATTCTACTTCTGACATTATTCAAAATGTCATACATGTTTTCTCTTCAGGGAAAAAAATGTCAGAAGACGCCGATTTTGCACTGAAAGGCTGACAATGCATGACACTAGTGCAACTTTCACCCTTACAACTAAAAGACAGACTAATTGACCCCAACGAACTTCCTAATTTCATGTCAACTGAAGTTAAAATCAAGTAAAACATATCATAGACATGGTCCAGAATATGAATGTATTTCCTTTCATGTACCTTCCACTTAGATTGCTGAGTCCAAATTTTTTTGCAATGCTTTGCAACATTTTTATGAGGTTAACTTCTTCACCGACAACTTTGCCTTTTTTAGTTTTGCTCTTCTGTTTTTCACTTATAACTTGCACTTGATTATTTCTGTAGATCTCAAATGCAGACTTCCCATTTTCTTCATCAAAACTCATTTTGCTCAGGTTAGAAATTAAAACATCTTGATATTCTTCTGATTTTTCTTTACGGATGATTTTTGGTTTGTAACCATGGGTCAGAAGATCACAAGTATCAGTGTATATGAACTGCAGAAGATATGCAAAGAGATCTGGATGAACCTTCTCTATTACATACAGATCACATCCAACAGCATCTTCATCTTTACGGTAGACATCTGGAGCATCGAGCTGGTTATCACTGGAAACAAACAGCTTCTTGAAGAAGTCAGAGCGCACAGCCAAGATGTACTTGTGCACAGGGTAAATTCTCGTGCCAATCTGAAAAGTCACATCATGGATGTTGTCCATTTCATCTGCTTCATTTAAAAGTTTCCCAAAATCCTCTCCAAAACTTGACGACGACACACTTGGAATTTCATAGAGACTAGAACAAAATTTAAACCATGTAAAAAAATCTCCTATTTATACAAGCTAAATAGAGCTTTACATTTTTCAGCATCTCTAATGAAAAGGGGGAGGTATTTTAGGTTTTCTTTGCTAGACTAAACAAAATTTCATGTCCTAGTCTTTACATATTTACTAATAATGTGCTATTTCGGCAATTAAAAACACATAAAAAAGATCACAATATTAAATATAGTATTTTTCCTTATGAGGAAGGCAATAAAGATACATTACCAAAACTACCTTATTTTCATGTCATTTTTTGAACAAGGGGAAACAGAAGTGTTTACTACATTTCATGTGACAATTTAAAGCAGTAAGAAAAAGGCTAATATACAGTCATGTATCAGATACACTGGAAACTAAAATAAAAGTGCAAGGAACATCATTTAGTATTCTGTTTATTCATTTTTTCTTTAAACCTTTGCCCCCGAAGACTGCTATTCACTTTCATCTAAGAATTGAAGGGGGAGAAAAAAAAAAAAAAAAAAAAACACAGAAACACACACATGAAAGTTACAGCTGGCTGCTGTTTTAAGTATACCTTGTTTTAGGATCCGACTGTAAAACAGCAAAATTGCATCCATTAGGATCTGTGGCAATGCTAACAGCTCGGTGGACAAAAGCAAGCTTCTGGAGTCGAATTCGTTCATACATGCTGTTTGTATCATATTGAGAAGCCACTTCATATGAAGAATTCTGAAGGCCTGATGCAAGTTCTGCTAAAAAAATTATATAAAAAACACAGGAACGTGAAGCTAAAGGTAATAAAGTGAAAAGGCAAAATTTATGATTTCTTAAAGCCCATTAATGAGGTCACTGAATAAAGTTGGATCAATCTGAAGATTTCAGCTGTTAGCTGAAAGGTAGCAGACATGTTTTAAGAGCCTAGTGACACACAGGATAGTTTTCACCAAAAAGATTCTTGACGAAGTGTTTTGCTGCCTCTTCATATGGAACGATAACACTCCATCTAACATATATTGCATGTATTCGAAATAAAGGAAATCAATACAGACCAGTTCCCCTGAAGATACAAAAAGAAACCAAAAACAAAACACACCACCACCACACAAAAAACCCTACTAAAAAGACAAAAAGAACATCAATGAAGAACCAGGTGCCTGCAAAGACATCCCAGCACCAGGACAAAGACGGGTGCAAGGAGATGCATTTGATCCTTCTGTAGGAAGAGAAGTACTATATGACATGGAGAAGAAAAAAATATATATCAGAGCAAAATATATGTAATTATTTTGAGGAAGAGAGGGAAGTTAGATACTGAAATAGAAGTGTAATATATATAAAGCCATCAAGTTCTAATAAAAAGCAAAACTTACTATAACATCAGGCAGCAAAATACAAGAGACTGTTAAGATTCAATTATGCTTTTATATTGAAGTACTTAACAACTAGAGTCATAACTAACCTTTCTTTTCAGAACTTTTCTTTCTGTCTTCTAGCCATCTCCCTGTAAAGGCCTCGCCATCCTGCGTGACGAACATGATTTCATTCTTATTTAAAGCAACATCAGACATGAAGACTTGCCGGCCATACACCCAGCGACACTGCTTCATAGGATTGCTGGATGACTTCCAACAAAACACCTATAATAGCAGAAAAAGGGAAAATTCTTACACAAAAGCAGTCAAATGTCACACACAGCAAACAAACATGCCATCTAAGGAGATTCAGAGGAGAAACTGCACGTCTTCAAAGGTTTATTCTGAAATGTTACAAGCATCTATAACAAAGACCTCACAAGGGACTCAAGGAAACGGTGTTATAACATCAAGATCCATCTGCTCATGACCGCATTTAAAAAGCTTCTGTGAATATTAAGGCATCTTCACAACAGTCACTTACAGGACAGATTTTATTGACATTTCAATAATGACAGCAAGAGGTGGGAAAAAGGAATCAAGGAAGCAGCTCTTCATTTTACAGAATTGTTTACTTGGTCTTCTAATAAACCACATAACATTCGAAGTCAGCACATCAAGAATTTAAACTATTTCTTGTTAAACATTTGACAAAAATCTCAGGTTTCTCTGTACTCAAGGGCTGCATTTTTAGCAGAGATCATAACCAAAAATAAACATAGATACATTAAATCTAAGAAAAAGCAGCCTAAAGAACTGCATGCACACCCAGACCCCAGTCAGGCACATGATAGGTATCAAAGAGGTGGGCATGAAGCCACAGCCTCAATCAAGGAAAAGCCTGGATGCTGCATCAGTTGTGCTAAAGTTGAGTTTTCTTCCTCTTCCACTGAAGGAGCTGCCACAGGTCTGACAAAACCTACATGAGGAAGAAGCAAAGGAATCCAAGTAACATATTTCTTTTCCCTTCTCTTGAGTCTTAAAGAGAAGGTAAACAAAGAACGAAGTGTTGATCCAGAAAATAAGAACATTAACATCCCACTCTCTCCTTTCTCAGTACTTTATAGTGCCTAAAGCACCAAAGAGCCCAGCATTTACCAGAATTCAGCAAACAAATGCTACAGGTTGACATAGCTCTACCAATGCGGTAAAACTAAGTAGTGTCCTGCAGTGAAACCAGTATCCCAGTATTAGTACACTGCCAATAAACCAAACCCGAGAAAGGGGAATACCCATACTGCCCTCTACTTCGGCTCCAGACTCAAGCAGGCAGCATGTCGGTATCAAGGCCTTTGAGTGAGCACCACTAGATGGCACTGATGGCTTAGGTGGCACGGAAGGCTCAGCTCCCAGGCTGCTGATTTGAAATGGGCTGTAAATTGTCACTCTAAGGACAAGGGATGGAATAGTAAAACGCTAAAGCATGCATCCCGTGAGCTATATAGACACACATGCACGCGAGAGTATGCAAGAGCAGAAGAGTTTGCATCTCCGCTAAAAAGCCATTGGGGGCTTGCTGATTAGAAAAATAAGACCCAACAAAAACTAGGTGTAGGTGGTGGTGATCCCCTGAGGTCACAGGGGAGAACCTATCTTAACTCCACGCGAATCAACCAGGTATTTGCTGTGCAAGATTTTATTCTGTCATCTTGTGTTTAAAGTAAAACAACACAACATAGTTACTTGGTTATTTCACCATGTGTTTTCCCCAAAGGTCTGTTTCATTTAAATTTCTTAATCAAAACAAAGGCTTGCCAGGAGAGCCCAAGTGGCTCTCATTTCTCCCATATCCGTATGCAGCTTGCTACTAATTTTGATTTGAGGGACATAACTTACTCTTCCAGCTCCATCCAGTGCTAAAATGCAGATCTTCTGGCCTCCATTTTCCTTAAGATTCTGGGTATCTACTTTGTATTCCAAATATCCCCCATTAACAAGAACTTTTTTAAGGTTCAGCTGCCTAAAAGAACACAGAATAATTAGTACTTCTTGACTACATATTAGTATTGCTTCTTTCATTTAAAGAAGAATAAAAAATATTGCTGAGGTAGTGACACTGAAAAATGACTACCCCTAAACTAATATAATTAACATGACTGCCTTTTTGCTTTTTTAGCTGACCAAAACCATGTAAATTGTTTCTTTTCAGTTTATTAGTGTGACAATGCAGAAAATGGTGGTTAACATTCCCCAATCCTTCAACCAATCATACAGGAAACCAAGTCTAAAACAATCATTAAGCCAGCATTTGTGAACAAATTCTGCTAGAAATTGAACTAAAGCTGAAAAATCTGCTGGGAGTTGGGGAAACGTTTAATAATCTCTGCTAATCTCTTAGTGCAAAGCAACTAAGAGAATGAGATGAAATCATCCCATAAACCTGAGAGGCAAAGCACCCAATTTATTCATTGATTTCCATTCAGTTTTTAGCATACAGTTCAGACAACCTCCCAATTTATATTATTCTATACAGCATACTATATATACACATATGCATCATGAAATACAGAACAACTTATTAATTCAGAATCATAAAACATAACTAAATAGAAACACAAAACTTCAGTGCTTCTAAAAAGATGCATTTATATGAACTCAGGCTAATCAAAGAATAAAAGTACCATTTTCAGTATTTCCCTCTACTATCTTTTTTATAAACATCTTCAGTGCACCTGAGTGACAACTTAGCCTTAACATCCCTCCCCACTTTAAAAAGCAAGTGGGCACAAGAGTGCAGTGCAGTCTATATGAAAAATTACAAGCACAGAAGAAATGTGTGGGGAAACATTTCATCGTCTCTACTTTGAACACAAAAATCATTATAATAGTTTGCAAGAATAAGACTCCAGTGAAATTTTTACACATTATACTTCACCACAGAATATCACGTACTTTGAAGCCAACTTTTTGCACTGATAGTCTGCGAGTAAATAAATATCTCCTCTTTCAGTAACACAGACCGTAGCACCATCGCTTGCCGAGACCAAAGACACTGAAATATCTTTATGGTGTAGAGCAGAAACTTGGCGAGGTGCAGTTACACATTTTTCTCCATTAGGGTCAAGTAGGTAACCTAGAAAATACAACGCACCCCAAGAACATTATCTGACATTCCACAGGTTCACTGGAAGTTTTGCTCTACTATGTTGAAGATCACTTATAGAGGGAGTTAGATAATTTGTTGTCAAAAATAAATAGCCTAGTTTACCACAAACCAAAATATCAGAAACTTCAAAGCTTTAATACATACACATGCAAAAGTCAGTCACTTCTACCACACAAGCTATTTAATGTTAGACTATGTTGCCATACTGTCCTTCCATTTAAAGCAATTCCAAAAATGGCATTTTGCAAGATACTTATTTGATCACTTTAACAGTTCAATACACTACCCGCCATACCCCACACTGTAAACTACAGATTATTCCAGTCACTGGAAGATGCCAAACAAGTTAGTCCTACAAGTTACTCTAAGTGCCGGTAAGCATGAAGGCAGGGAGTAACAGAAACAGACAGGGCAAGAGTTATAATTTTGGAACCTCTGAAAACCAAGTCAATTAGACCATTAATGTTTTGCTGCACCAAGAATCTTAACACAAAGAATCTTTAAAAGCGCACACAACATAACCATGCTCTCTGTGTGCATTAAGTCTGCTCTGAACTGGATCTAGATAGAGAAATGCAGAAGTGAGCAGCAAAACTAGCTGTCCTGACAGAAGTGCTATACCCAAACCTCTGAGAAGGGCAAGGTTTATTAGTACGGTCCATCACAGTGCCAGGTTGACTCAACTGTACCGCTCATGATTCAAGTTGCTATTTCTACACGGTACTGTGCTGAATCATGTGGGTGCCAGAATAATCTCAACACAAGCAACCACGAAGAAATTTATATGGTGAGTGAATAAAATAAGAAAATTCCCCCGAAATATGCATTAGTACAATTTCTCTCTTACAAACGTTTTTATCACATACCTTTGCAATCTTATATAGGAACAAAAAAGTTTCAGAATCTGATGTCAGGGCTAATACACATTAGTCTAGCTAGCTAACAACAGCTGGCTAACCAGAAATAGCTAGCAGTTGCTTGCACAGATACAGAAATGCAGAATCAAATCAATGTTACACTATTCTGTACTAACAGAAGAGTCCATAGCAATTAAGATAACGCATTCATTCAGCAGTTCACTAATTGGCAAAATATTTTATTAGGTTCTTCCTTGACTTCCAGAGTAATCCTGAATTAAGTGACCACTCTGGTAATGGCACTGTTGCAAAAAATATATATATAAATTTATGCTCTTTATGTTGGCAAGTATTTACTTGAAAGAGTTGGCATAGCAAAGTTAACAGTAGTGTGTTGTGTTTACAGCATACGGGGAAAGAAGAACATAAGAAGCAGAACTGAATACTAGTTTATGATTTATTAAGGGCAGCAGGAGGCTAACTGTGAGAGAACAAGCACGCTCTGGGGAAACTCACAGCACAATAATACCATCTCCTGAAAGTCTTCAGGAACAGGGCCATACCTTCAGGAACAGGGCCATTCAAGATAAGCGGAAAGCAAGAGAGTTATAAAAAAAAAATCAAGTAACAGCTAAATCTGACTAGCTCCTATCATCTCAAAACATAAAAGTGACTGGCAGGAAGGAAAAACATTCTTAGAAAAAAGGGTGGCAGGATGATGTCAGACTGGGGAAAAAAAAGGAAAAAAAAAAAAAGAGAAAGTTTAAACTAGGCTTCCACTGAAAGAAGCAATGACAGCTTCATTCCAAGTAACAGCTTTTAATGTCTGGGATTTATTTTTAGAACACTTCTACCTTACCTAGTTGGCCGCCATTCAGACCCATGGTATACACTGCTTCCTTAGTCCATAGCACTGTATGGAATCTGCCTGCAGCCACTCCAATCACCATTCTACCTTTCAGGTTTTTTGCCTGAACCTAAGTACAAATCCAAAGCACATCTTAATATTAAGCAGCAACAGGTGAATTTCACATGTACAAACTTCTGACAACAGTTAACTCTTAAAGTCATTAAGGATGAATATTGGTGTCAATGCACATACAGTCTAAAGAGTCAGGATTTCAGAAGTTTGTCTAGTGGGACATTTGGCACTACTGACAAAAAAAGCAGAAGTGTTGCCTATCTTGTCAGGCCTAGAAGCCAACCTTTAGGCTGTCTTCATATGCAAGATGCTGAACAGAATGGCACAGCACAAGTGACAGTCGGTAAGGTTCAGGTCTTACAAAAGCTTCATTTACAAAGTTTTAGCTTATAAATCTCACTCCCCTAAAAGCACTGCAGAATGCTAACTTTACTACTTTTCAAATTTAACTTGATTTTTCCAAAGCAGTCTTGATGACCAAAATCAAAGCAAATATCGTGGGTACACAGTTATCATTATACAGAGACCAAAACACTGTCTCTGTAGTTCTCTTGGCCAATTGTTGTTTCCTACCTTTCCAATACTTTACTGGTTTAATGCATAGTGTTGTTCTATTCCATATGAATTTTTCTTTCAATAAAAAGGTAAAATTATCCTTATTTATCTAAAAAAAATACACCCATAAACATAGAACTTCACAGTTCTACAGTTTGACCAAATAAATTTAGTCAAGATGCTGATGACCATGCCGTGATGTGTCACTGACTCTCTTTGGTTGCTTCTCTTCCCTGTTGCTCTTTTTGCCAATACAACTGCATTATAATTGCAGGACCATCAGCACTTCCAGTAAAGGATGCAACCACTCAACTCTTAGATCCCTCATCCAGTGATCCCAAATAAGTTAAAAACATCAATCTCAAAAAATTACTTCATTTCTTACACTTCAGCAACAGCTAAGTGAAAGGGGAGGAAGTTTTTGGCAATTGCACCTTTAGCAGTATAAAGTTTAGTGCAGTTTGGTTTACAAAATAAAATCTAAATGGAGACACGGTGAGGCAAGCATTAAGACTGGTGTGTACAGTAACACAGAAATAAGTTTTTTTCTGAATTCATGTTCTACTCTATCGACCTGAAAAAAAATTAAAAGTTATTAAGGCTATCACCACGCTTCATTTAACACCACCACTTTGAACAATGTTATCTTTTTACCTGTCTGGGAACACTGCAATTAGCAGGAGGAGGAAGAATACCCAATTGATGGAAAGTATTTAGACCAAATGTGTAGACACATCCATCTTCTGTTAAAACAACAGTATGATCTTTAGCTGCTGCTATCTGGGAGCACTGATGGCCAGCTAAACCTTCCACAAGTCTGGGAACCTAAACATGAAGGGGGAAGGAGAGGAAAAAAAAAAAAAGCCACAGTTTGACAATAACCAAAGACCATATATGTAACTAAAATTACACCAACAGAAACTACCATCACTTCCATATCATTTCTGCCTCACAATACTATTATTTCCTTTGCATCAATCCCAACACTCATTTGCACCATAAACTTATCTAGGACAGTAGCTGAGCAAAAGAAGAGTTGCATTTATTCACTTGATATGATCAAGCCTTCAGACCAACAGAGCCAGGACACCTAAGTTTGAGTTTGTAAGCAGATAAATGAAAGTGTATTTAAATGTATAACTATGTACATACTGCCTCTCTACATCAGTAGCATTAGAGATGTTTTTGTTGTTTAAATGATCAGCAAACTGATTTAAAAAAAAACAATCATTGAAAGTACTTTGACAGAAAGCTCTAATTCAATTTTTAAACTTCACGTTTGAAATAAAAGAAATAACAATAGGCTACCAAGCATGTTTGTTCATCACCATGACCCAAGCGTCCTCCTTGTCCATGTCCACACGTATAAATCTGTCCTTTCTGAGAAAGGAACACGGAGTGGAATTTGCAGAGTACAACCTAAGGCAAAACAGGTAGGGAGGGAAGTATAAAAGTAATTAGTTTCCTTAAATTAACTGTAATTATAGGCCAAAAATATTTCATAAAGTTCAGCTTTAAGAAAGATGATATATATTACAATACAGACAGAACTTGCGAACATGAAACAGTATAAAATGCTACAATACAGAATTGTCATTCTAAGATTTGAACAGCCTAAACAGCATTCTTGAAAGAAGAAAACTGACCAGAGGACGATTACAGGCAACTTTTCTGAATACGATAATCATAAAAGCTCATTAATATGAACAAATGGGAAAGGATAAATGTCAACTACATCAAAGTAAAACAAAGCAAAAGATATGATTGCCAACTTGCAGTGACATATGCTGTTAACCCTCTCAATTACAACAAAAAGTCTACCCTAAAGTTAATACCATTAGTATGGAAGAGATTTTTCCACTACAAAATATCACCATAATCTCCCCTTCCTTCTTAAGAGAAAGAAGTCACCTGAAAGTCAGATACATCTACTACATGTATATTGCTCTGGTCTTTGCTTATAAAGCAAAATAATCTTTGCTCTCCATACAGATCTAATGACTAGACTAGCCCAGCTATCAGATCCACTGTCTAGACACCATTTAGACAAGTATTCCCCTGATTTTGGTGTATAGTTACAGAACATAAGAGAAGTTAGGTCTTTGTCTGTGTCTTTTTAAAAGCTAAGATTTAAACAAAACTACAAGTAGTCTCGAGGGTAATGATTTCTTAGCTGTTTGTGAAAATATGAGCAGGATACTAGCATTAAAGCACAGACAATACCAAATCAACCTGCAGGGAACACAGATTTGGCTTTAAATTCGGTACTATTTATTAACATACTTGAAAAGATTTGCAGTTTGTATTTATTAAAATGCAATCAAATGGTCCTGAAACTAATAGTAGCCCAGAAAATTCACTGTTAAGGCAAAAACACTCAGAAGAGCTGAGGGAAACAAGACTGTAGCACAAATCATTTGTCCTGACTGCTGCTCAAATTGTATTTAAAAATGCTTCCAACTAATCTTAATCTGAAGTCACAACAAATCATTAGAAAAAAAGCCATTGTTACAGCAACAACTAACAACTGTAACAGCACAGGCTGATTTTAACACAAAAAGCATTTTTACACAACATGTAAACTTAATTGTTCCACTTCGGTTCACCAAGAGTTGCAAAGAAGGTCAGAAACTCAAAACAGTTACAGAGGTGTCGTGCTTCTTCTTTAGTGATTTGCAGGTCTGATTTATCTTGGAAATATTTAACAACTATCAACCTCCCACATCACAGGACTTGTTTTCATGGGAGAGGGTAAAGGAAACATATAGCACGCACCACCTAATGCTTCTTAGCCCTCTAATCAGACTTACCACAAAAACAGAGATTCCTTACAAGACAAAACTAGGAGTAACCAGACTCAAAGTTATATTTTCCAAAGGAATTTTCTAAAGTTTGACATGAAACCTCCCAGATTCAGTGAAAAAGGGACCCCTGTACTTCTTTCAGAATACCTGTTTTATATACACGCCATTGCGAGGAAAAAGGTCCACCAATTCAGGATGATGTTTACTCTGTTGACCACCATGACCCAAAGTAAAATTAATGTTGTTTCCCCAAGTGTAGACTTCTGTGGGATCTGCAGCGGGAAAAAAAAAAAACCACATATATATATACACATATATATATATACACGCACACACAGATATATATATATATGCAGATTGCAAATCTAGCAGTTTCATGCATAGAGAACTTGAAAATAAACTTCTGCTGTTCATCTTTAAAATTTGAGGACAAAAGATGTTTTACCTAAAAAGGAACCTTAAATACGCATTTTAGAGAGAGTATCTGCACTTAGAAATCAACTCCCTTTTACAAAAGCCACAGAAGTAGTATAAACTGCTTTACTGAAGAGACTGAAGTTCCTCCAATGACTTGAAATCAAATGAAGAGACTATCACTTGGTATTTTTATTTTACAGAATGAGGTTGGAAGGGACCTCTAGAGATCATCTAGTCCAACCCTGCTGCTCAAGCGGGCACGTGGCATAGAGTGGCATCCAGGCGGGTTTAGAAGATCTCCAGAGAAGGAAACTCCACAACCTCTCTGAGCAGCCTGTTCCAGGGCTCTGTCACCCTCACAGGAAAGAACTTCTTCCTCACATGGGGATGGAACTTACTGTGTTTTTAATGTGAACCCATTACCCCTCGTCCTGTCACTGGCCACCACCAAGAATAGTTTAGTCCCATCCTCATTACATTCTCCCCTGAGGTACTTGTACATATTGATAGGATCTCCTCTCAGTCTTCTTTTCTCCAGGCTAAATAGGTCCAGCTCGGTTAGTCTTTCCTCATACAGTAGAGTCCGTTCTATCAAAGTCTGTTATTACTCCTTCCTTTTCTCTTAAATAGACATTTTGCGCCTGTTGCTATGCTACTGTTCCTGTAGTCTTATGACATTAGCAACCATACAACTTCTGTTATCTCATTTAATAAGATCCTAATTAGAAACATAACATTTGTCTAAACAGGTACACACATTTATGTTCTGCTGAAACAGACTTCCTCGTAAAATACAGTGTATTTGATTTCCTACCAGTTTTCTTGAACACCACATAAGCTGGCCTGTCTTTCATCACAAGATCCAAAGCTGATAAACCTTCTTTATCCTGAAGGTATAGACTAACACCATGCTGAAAAAGGAGACAAGGGGAAACAGAGAATCATAAAAGTTACAATTAACTCCAGAGCTTGCAGCAAGCCAGCTGAACAAATCTTTAGTCGAATATTAGCATTAATTAAAAAGGAAATGTTCTAATTATTTCAAGTCAATTATAACTGAATCTGAAAAAGTAGTGCAGTTCTGGTTCAGTTATATGTTATGTTGACTTGTGAACTATTGTAGGAACACTGATTGCATAATAAGATATAATCAGGAAAAACACACGGAAAACATTTGAAGACAAAGCACTCATCTAGAAGGGCAAGTACTTACTCAAAATGTTTTTAGCAGACTTCAAGAATCCATTTTCTTGTAATAGCAAGCTTACAGAATCATTTTTGACAAGCTAGAGAAATAGGAAGATCAGAGAAACCTACAGTGCCTTTGAAGACAAGTGGGGAACAGAGGTTCACAGTCACTGAGAAAAGGCAAGAGGACACTACCTGCCACACAAGACATCAGCACTCTACTTCTGAAGCTTCGAGCGTGACTAGGCATCATTACAGAGCTCATACAGGAATGGACTTCTCTGTATATACAGTGTCCTCAGTACAAAAGAAAGTACTGCTAACACAGGTTTTAAGAAAGTCAGATATCAGTGAGACCCCTGAAGGAGAGAACTGCAGATGTCCCTAAGCAGAACCAGATAGCTAATAGGACTGTACATATGTATCACAGTTCAGGGCTAATATAAAATAAACTTTTAAGAGAACTTCATGTCAGAGAGATCAAGGTATGAAACATCAGAATTAAAAGATCACACTCCATTCAGAAATGACAAAAGGACATCCAGTCTCTTCCTTAGGAATAGAGTTTAACCTGTAACTCCGTTGGAAATATACCAGCCAAGACAGTAAGACCATACATTGTTCAAACTTTAAAGGAAACCTACTAACAAAGGTGTTGGGATTAATTCACTACATAACAAAGACAAAACAGTACTGTAAGAACTTTATTAATCATCTGGATTAGGGCCAAAACAAAGCTTCAAGTTCTACAGAGAAGAATCACACAAACCACATGAAAAAATATCTACTTTGGGGCAATTTTAAGGAAAAGATTCTTCTTGTGAGAAAGTGCAGAATATGAATAACAAATTTAACACTTAAACTTCCAAGAATTAAGAACTACTGGATACACAGCTTTTTTGCTTAAGCCACCTATTGAGAGCAGAGTTCAATGCCTATATATGCCTAGTCACAGCAACTTTTAAAACTAAAAGGGCTGAATTCAAAAGCCCCAGTTATTTCCCTCAAGTTTGCTTTTAGGTAACCCTGAACTGCAAATATTTCATTTTCTCATGTGGTTATAAAGACTTCAGAAGTCTCAGTCATATGTAGCTCTTCCTGTTGCAGGGTGGCATGGAGAGAGAGAAGAGCAAAATAAACATAAAGTGCTAAGAGGTAATGAATAAATAGCAACTGACAGAAGGGCATGAGAGGGATTGAGTAAAATCCAGCTTAATACAAGAATGCATTTGGAAATAATAAAAAGCTGCATATCTTGAAGAGCTTATCACTCAAACGCAAGATTTATCATTAACTCAAAATTTATGTTTTTAAAAAACACTAATTCATGCAACTAATTGGTCTAATTATCAAACAGGCTATTTTTACCATATCCTCAAGCTGATGTCAAGTTCATGCTGTACTTTAGGATCCTGCCCTAGTGCTGTCCACACAAATCAGTCTTTTGGAGAATCCCACAATTAACTAGGGCTTAATTACTTAGTGTTGTTTTCTGTATGCAAAGAAACTTTTCATGAATACAAAGACACGCATAAATTATATCAATGAATTTTGATCTAATCATAATATTACTATAATCCTCAAGAAGCTTTGAGACAAGTTGAAGACAATTTTGAACTAATCAATAAAATTCTAAAAAGTGTAGATACCAAGGAAAACTAAAATGTTGCTAATTGTTCATTAGGGAGATGAGAGCTGTACACTCACCTTCAGTAATGAGAGAACACAGTCAATGTATCCATAAAATACACTCCGGTGCAAAGCTGTCCATCCAGACTCTTTGTCTTTAGCCAAGAGATCAACTCCTTTGGTCTCAGCCAGCCAGTCGACCACACCTTTTTTGCCACAAGATGAAGCCAGATGAAGAACATTTCTACCAAAGGTATCCTTTATAGTTGCAGCATTGTAGCAGTAAGAAGAGAGAAAGGCCTTGATCTGGCCTTCACTTCCTCTGGTAACTACAGAAATAACATCCAAAGCATGCTGCAGGGAACGGCATTTCAGAGTGCAGTCTGGCACAAGAGAACTCATCTTCTCTTCTGAAGCTGCTCTTCTCCTTCAGGGGAACGATCATTGAGTGTATCAAGGCACTCCAATTCAGTACATGATACAGTGCCTTCCGAAAGTAGTAGTTCCAATAATTTATATACAGTTTTATTGAGCTGCCATTAGAAATCTTTGTACTGCTATGTTTGGCACTTAATCAAAATAAATATTTATAAATACATATTTTCAGAAGTCTTATTTTACCATCGTCTATAACAAATACTGTTGTCCATAGAAAACTCCAAAAGCAAACTACCTTGAGTGTGGAGAGGGAGATTCCCCCTCCACACTACCTGATTCTTCTAAAACTCCATAATTGCAAGGGAGACCTAAAAGAGAACAAAACAGAACAGACTGGTCAACAAAAAGTCTTTTCTACAGCAAGTGTGCCAAATTCATATGTATCAACCTAAGCCTGCAAGTAGTTAACTGACTTTGTCTACACCCATCTGATTTCCCATTCAGGCATTCAGCTTGTTTAAACAGCCATGACTGTTCTCCACACATTCTCTAAAGTCACCTCCCTCCCTTGCTTTGACATCAACCTTTGAGGCCACCTTTGAGGTGAACTGGATCAAAAAAAGTCACTTGAAGGGAGGGGAGAAAAAAAGTGTGAGGTTACCCACCCTCCTAAGCAAGGAAGGGAACAATGCTAAGAAAATAAAATAATACAAACAAAACAAACAAAAACAAACAAAAAAGCTAAGGAAATAAAGCAACTCAAGTAATTGCTATTATCAGCCTGAAATTTCCAATGCATTATTGTTCTAAATAGTAATAATTCTTTAAAATGTTTGAGAATATATAGGAAAAACATCAAAAGTGTTAGTATCTTCAAATCATTTTTCCTTATTCCATCAATGCTCAACTAGGCAACAAAATTACTATGTGGAAGAGGGATAAATTTACATTAGGTTTCCATCACTATATGGAAGCTACATTCTTTCCTTCAACAATACGCTCCAGGGAGCCCTTAGAAGATCAGAATCAGTGTTACCAATGTCTGTGCTACCAGCCTTCAGACTATGGCCAGTAGGGAACCATTCCATAAGCCCATCTTTAAAGATATGCCTATAGATACTATAGAGAACGTAACAAGAAAATAAAAAGAACGTAACAAGAAAATAAAAAGAACGTAACAAGAAAATAAAAAGAACGTAACAAGAAAATAAAAAGAACGTAACAAGAAAATAAAAAGAACGTAACAAGAAAATAAAAAGAACGTAACAAGAAAATAAAAAGAACAAAAATCACAAGAGAGTTGACTTAGCTCCTGGTTAAACCAGTAAGAAATGACACCACCCCCCAAAAAAGCAGTCCTTACTTGGGCCATACCAGACCTTCCCTTGGCCAAACATACACATTCATTTAAGACATTGAACTGGATGAGGAAAATGATGAAGAAAATAAACCACTCCCAGTCCCTGGTTCCAAAAGAACTTGTATGAGTAAGAAAAAAGCAACAGAGAGGGAAGGTAAGAAAAAAAAATGCTTCTCTAAAGCACCTGAACTCTTAAGACACCAAACATGCACCAACAGTTAAATCTCCAATTAGAAAGAAATAAAATCCCGCCTATTTGGAATCTGACTCTGTTAAATTATTTCTTTGTAAGTCATTCTAATTTAGCCCTCCGATAAAATTAAGATAAACTAGATAAACTAATATATACCTTAACTTTTGGGAGAAAGCATAAGATCAAGTGTCTGTCCTTCCATGATAATGGGCACACTAGTAGCACTTTTATTATTAAATCTGCCATCCCAAACAGATCAGTAGTCAGACCTAACTATTTTCAGAAACAAAAAAAATGTTCTTAAATGAAAGCTTAACAATCAAGATCTCAGCACTATGAAGTGATGCTCGCATCTGTGAGAAATCCTTGTAATAACTGCCCATAATGCTCAGCTCTAGAGTACATTGAGTTCTCCCTAAGTGAACAAAAGCATGAAACAAACACAGTACCAGCATTTTTAAACTTTGAACATCTAGAATATGTCGTCCTCAGCTATGTGGCTGCTTTTATTTACAGATATTTCTGTGGGTTTCTTACCACTAATATAATACACCTCTAATCACAATGTGTTGCAATACTTGTCTCTTCCTAATGCTGTAATTGACAGAAATAAATAGATTGAAAGACAATAATACTATTTAGCATTTTTATGTATTGGAATTCAAGCTCCTTTAAAAATATGTACATACATAAATTTTAATTAAAGAAAAACATGCAGAGAAAAGCACATATATGGAGATATTAGAACAACAGCCAGTCTATTTCTGTAACAAGTAGGTTTCAATATTTTCCTTATCATAGCCTCCTGGAGGCATGAGCTATTTACTTCACAGCCCAAGAAAAGATAAAAGGTCACAACCAACCTGGCAATTCCTACACAGCAGCAAAGTGCGTGTGGGCTCTTGCTGCCTGGAAGTGAGTACGTAGAATGCTCTTACTCAGCTCTTCCCCTCAGGGAAGAGATTTGGCTTATTTTTACCAAAAAAAAAAAAAAAAAAGGCTAAAAATCAAAGCTATCACACTTAGCAAGTGTGAAAACAGCTAAAATTCTAAACATTAGTTTAGAATAAGCTAAGAAATTTCTTAAGAACTAAGAATGATTATGATAGTCTTCTCTCCTGTTTGCAGGAAGTGAAGATATATGAAACATTGGGATTTTCTACTGAAACAAGGGGAAGAAATGGAAAAATTTGGCCAATGTGGAGTTTTAGAAATCTCTCTGTGTATCTAAAGCTGTTTAGACAGGACTTCTGGTGTAGTGATCATTTAGTCCAATGATTCTGCTTACTTGCTTTCTCTTATCCAAAATGCTCTTATGCTCCATTCCTGGTAACCCTATATCACCAGTTATATTCTGCTAACATAACAATTGAGCCAGAACAAATAGACGATGATCTAGCAGCATCCTTAAGAACTCCTACAATTTATCTGTTTTTAAGTTACTGTCTTTCAGAAGCCAAGCCCAATTAAGGTATATGTCATTCAGCATCAATTTCTGGGAGACTCAGAACAGAGATATGAGAAGATCCTAGAAGAAAAATGCCAGAATGTTCATTCCTGTAAGATCCTGTTTTCCACGAACATATTCCCAATTATCATTTTTTTCCTAGAAGTATTTCCAAAGAGACTGAACACAAGAGACAAGAATCTCCATAAGGGAGCAGAATCAGAAGAGGTAGCAGAGATTCCAACATTGAGGACTCAGTATTATTTAAAGACAGACAGTTGGTTTTCCAACTGCATTAAGTAATTTAATTGTTAGTTTACTAGCAATGTTTTGAAATCCAACTTTAGGCAGTTTTACTAAGAAAATATTTCTCGGGATTTTTTCAGCCATAAAACTCTCTTAACCTACCCTCTTTTCATTCACTGACTTATTATTTTTAGTGGTATTGCTTTTTCTAAAAACCACTTACATCTGGAATGAACTTAGGGAAAAGTTACTTAGTCTTTGTTTCTCCTGCAACACAATTAAGTATCAGCCTCTATTTTCCATAAATTCCAAGTCTGAAAATTTTTAATTGCTAAGAAAAATACTGTGGCCTTAAGACATGCAGGAGAATTTTCTTAAATATTCAGCATAACTTTTACTTCAAAAAAAAGGTATTAAAAACATGCTTCCTGTTACTCCCAGTTGTCTTCATTATAGGGCTACTAGCCTTTGTGTCGCCACAGGGTATCCCCAGTACCTGACCTTTAGAGGTTCTCTAGATGCTTTTTATGACTTCTGCTGTCATAGCAATGATAATATAACCGTTGTCTGGATGAAATGTTTAGTGACTCAGTTTCTCTGTCATTATATCTTCTTTCTTTAGGAGAATCGAACACTGTCAGTACCTAAATTCAGCTATAACATCTCACAGAAGATCTATTTGTCGGAAATAACAAGGTATCTGGGCTAGCAGTAAATAAACTGTAAATCAAAACATGGAGTTTGGTGCTGGTACAGCTAGAAACAAACAGAATTAAATAATGGTGCTAATAATTTAGCACCACCAAACAGTTAAAACAGAGGAAGAGTCATGAGCAAAAGTACAGTAAGTGCAGATGTAGGCACTTCCACAATACACCAGGACCTTGCTCCAGGTCTGGAATTTATCTGTGTGTCAATAAAACAAACACACACCAAAGAACTGTTTTCTGGCATTTCACTGCACTTAAAACTATATCAGATAAATACATCAAGTCTCAAAAGGAGGTGAGAAACTCAGAATATTTAGTAAAGTATTACTGAAGAGTAATTATATCAACTACTACTAAGAAAAAAAATAATAAAAAAATTAAGACCCAGTGGTTGGCTCTTAACACAGAACGGAAACATCCTTTAAAACCAAGTGGAGATTTGGGTTCTCTGCTACCTAAGTTGCTGCCGCCCAAATCCGGTATCACTGCGGGCTCCTAACCAACGGCTGCACACAAACACCGCCAATAACTTCAGAAACATGAACAACCTCCTGGGAATCTGCACCAGAGGAGACCAGGCGGGCAGCGGGGAGGACGGTGCCCACTTTGATTCTCGTTACACCTCTCCACGTAGTCGGGCGGCGGCGAAAAGAGAACCCGAGCAAAACGAGCGGCCGGGCCACTCTCCTTCCGCCTGGCAGCCGGTCCCCGCCCGGACTACGTGGCTGCCGGTCCCGGCCTCGCCACTGCCACGGCCCCGCTCCCCGCGCCACCCCCTCGGCCGGACACATCAGCAGGACGCGGCCCGCCCTCACCAGTCGCTAGATGAACGGGCTAGGGCGGGCGGGGCGGGAGGCGCGCTGGGCAGCGCGGCGGCTCATTCTCAGTGACACCGGGGCAGGGCCAGGCTGCGGTGGCGGCTGCGAGCGCGAACTCTCACGCGGTGGCAACGGCAGAAACGGCGACAACGGCCTGGAGCGACAGCTAGGAGCCGGTCGAGCGGAGAGCAACCGCCGCACCCCTAAACAAGCGAGCAGCGGATTGGCCAGGCCGCCACCGCCCACCCTCCCCCCGCGCCTATTGGCCAGACCGCTGTCTTAGCCCCGCCCTCCCGCGCAGCCCGGATTGACTGACAGGGCGCGTCAGAGGGCGGGAGGAGAGGAGCGGTGACGTCATGGGTGCCCGGCAGGTGCGCGGGGGTTCGAACGGCAACGGGCAACGGGCGGGGCAGGAGGGATAATAACGGGAAAAGGGGGAAAAAACAACAACAGAAACAAACACAAACGGGCAGTGGGTCCCATTTTTGTTCATGGAGAAATTGTGCGCGAGTGGGAGAGAGCTGAGGTGTTTCCGTGCCCTCTTCCTGTCAGGCTTCACTCTAAAAAGAATAAAGCCGTGGTCAGGTGCTTCCTTAGATTATTTTTAATATCTAACTAGAAGTTCTGTCTTAAGGCAGTGTTAAAGGCTACTTAGGTGAAGCAGGTGTCTGACTAATAAGAAAGAAAAAAGGGAGAAGGTGTCTCCGAGGGCAGGGAGGGTGAGGAGAGCCAGGCTCTGCGCGAGACGGGCCTTCTAGGCCAGCCGGCACCTTGCACAGCCTCCACGATGGCACTATGGACCGAGCCCAGGACCTAATTCATATGATTCAGCATGGATTTAGTGAGGCCTTTGACACTAGTCCAGAGGACAGTCTCACGAGCATAAAATGTGCTCGAAGATTTGGAAAACTGCAAAGTAAGTAGTGGGCTGCCCGAATAAACTCCACGAGGGCTCCGCTCGGTTCAGCTTTTGCGTTAATCACTCAAATGATGTAACGGGAGGTACTGATTACAGGATTTAACTTCTCAGAGTGCCAGGCTAGGAAACAAGACAGACAGTATATAGTGTAAAATGCAGAGTGAAAAAAAAAAAAAAAAAAATCACATACCACTTTCCATAGTAAGGCATGCAGGCTATATTAATGTCCACATTTTCTCTGCATTTGTGTGAAAGTCACATTTTTCCCTTGAGCAATGCAAGTCAAGAGTGGTGCAAAGTTAAAAATAACCTAGTTAATTTTTAACCACAAAACATTCAAGGCTTCAAGAAGTTATCTGTGTTCTGCAGCAGCAGACCAATCTGGAGGGAAAAAATCAAGAGTAGAAGTTGTACATAGGTGAATCACAGGTAATTCTACCTGTGTCATCTGGCCCTGTTAATATGAATTGTACAGTTTGCTTTCCCTATTTCACTGTGCAAAGGTTCCGCTTGCTGACAGTTGTTGAGCCCTGTAACTGCATGCAAGGCACAATTTATTTATGTTATTTTTCTTAGTGATCAGCAGCAGCTTTCTGCTTCAACCATAAGCACACCTCAGAAATGATCTTTTTACAAGCATGCTGCCAGCAGGCCTGCAGACACTAAAGACCATGTGGGGTTATAAGGAGATCCAAATACAGCTGAAGTTAGACACAGAAAAAAAAAAGCCTTTCTTGTATAATAATGAATTTCAGCAAATAGCTGAAACAGGTCTTTGGAAAGGTACACAGTAGAGTAGCAAGATCAAGAGATTTAAAATACAACAAGATCCAAAACAACAGTAAAAGATTATATATAAGAATATTTCTAAGCTGAACAGCACGTTAGTGCCTACTCTTCCACACAACCTTTGTGACAAAATACTGTCACAAAGAATACAAAAGTATGGCAATGAAGCTAGTATGAATATTTGAAAAATAATATTGCTTTATGAACCTGATCAAATTCCTGTGAGTGAACCAAAAACTCGAGAGCATAACCAACAGCCTTTTTCTAATGTGTTTATATGCAAGAGTTTTAATCTTCTTTGCAGAAGTTTAAATATATTGATGGAAAAATATTAACTACTTTATCTATTGTTTATTCTTTAGATTTTTTTTGTCTCCATCTCATAGGTCAAAAATCAAAGTCCCTGCAATCTTGCAAAAGCAGCTAACTGGTGAATATTATTATTAGCATCAGGATGATAAAGTCTGATTCGCCAAGATATTTTGAGATGCTAAGGTAATTCATTATAACACAAAAATAACTCAAACAGGTTAAGCTGAGCCTCTCTAAGTTACTGGGTATTTTTAACCTATGGAAAATGACAGTGGTTTAGTGGAAAAATACACCACTCTAAGCCTTTCAGAAGAAATTAAAAGCAATGAAGAGGAAAAGTTAATAACAAGTCAATGAGAAGACTTTCTAATTGGATACTGCAAGCAGATTTGTGAATGCTTGAAGCATGTAGTTAAGTGCCTGACAATTAGGAGGTGCCTGTCATTTTTTTTTTCAGTCAGTAGTGGAAAGGTCTGAATTACCATTAATAAGCATCTAACTAGCTTATAGGGAAAAATGTATCTCTCACCACCGTTTTTACCTTTTATAGCAGTCCTAAACTTTAAAGTTAAAAAAAAAAAAAGAATCTTAAAGAATCTTAGCTTTTTAGAAGAAAGTTCAATTCTGAGAGGCTTTACTAGCCTCTAGTACATATGTTTTATATTAGTAGGTGTCTCTTCCATTGGCTGCTGAGGACTAGGAGTTTGACAAGTGCTCAACATGCTCATTTAAGGTCAGAGGCGATGAAAATAGGTTGTAGGGAAGACATTACCTTAGTTAGACAACTTTCTGCAACCAATGAATCGTATCTGTTCATCCAGAATATTTTTTACAAATAATGAGGTAAAGTTGCAAGGCTTGTCTTCTGCAGCAGACATCAGATAATGTTGCAATTAAAAGAGATGGTGGAAGTTACAGTAAGGAACAAATGGGCTTTATGCTGTTACGGTGACAATCACATAACACCACCAATATTTCCTTCTTTGAAAATATCCAAACGTACCTGGATACAATCATGTGCCACATGCTCTAGGAGAACTTGCTTGCGCAGCGGATTTGGACTAAATGATCTCCAGAGGTTCCTTCCAAACTCAGCCCTTCTCTGATGCTGAGATTCTTTTCAGCTAAAGTGTCTAGTGAGGGATATCTCCCTTCATGTTTTTATTTATGTGCCTTAGCTGGCCTAATTATTACCAGTGTCCTCTGGAGCCTTGAGTAATAATTCTTACTGGCAGGCGAGGAAAAAATGAAGAAAAAATAAATCAACTCGAGGCTTACCTTCTGTTGATACTGAAAAAATTCCTTATGAGTCCAGATGATCTTTCTGTTTAATGGACTTGAAGAGAGCAAAAGCATATAAAATACCATGAAATTCTTATTACAAAACTAATAGAAGAGGATTACTGTAACAACTCTTACAGGGAAGGTTTGTGCTTTTCCTTGAGAAAAAAAAAAAAAGAACTTTACTAATTTTTTCTCAGATAGCCACATACTCAAATAAAGTCTTCTTGTACCAATAAAGCATCACCAAATCTATAGTGAATATGTGTGTGTCTGGCTTAGGAGAGTCTGTCCTCTTACCCAAAGAGACAGGATTACTAAATTTTATGTATTCATACTCATACTGAGAAAAACGTGGGGAAAAAAATCTCAACATAAAATAGGAAGGAGCTATGGAAAGGAATTACAGAGAATCTTTGAAGTCTACTCCATTCCCCTGTGCGGGAAAAACAGGCACTGAAGATGCAGTAAGCACCCAGGAGCTGACCCGGGGCCCATGACTCAACAGCTGTGGTTCTGGCAAAGCAGGTTCTTCCTCTCACAAAAGTGGCAACTTCCTTATAGCTGTGACATGTCACACAGAATCACAGAATGGTTGGGGTTGGAAGGGGTCAATAGAGATCATTAAGTTCAACCTTCCTGATCCAGCAGGGACACCTAGATCACGTGGCACAGGGTGGCATCCAGGCAGGTTTGGAAGATCTCCAGAGAAGGAGACTCCACAGCCTCTGTCACCCTCACAGGAAAGAAGTTCTTCCTCATATGGAGCGGAAGAACTGAGTTTCAACTTGTACCCATTACTCTTTGTCCTGTCACTCACCACCACTGAGAAGAGTTTGGCCCAGATCTCCTCTCAGTGTTCTTTTCTCCAGGCTAAACAGGCCCAGCACACTTAGTCTTTCCTCATACGATCGACGCTCCAGTCCCTTAATCATCTTTGTCGCTCTACCCTGGACCCTCTCTAGAAACTCCACGTCCCTCCTGTCCTGGGGAGCCCAGAACTGCACCCAATACTCCAGGTGCGGCCTCACCAGAGCTGAGCAGAGGGGCAGGATCCCTCCCTCGACCTGCTGGCAACGCTTCTCCTGATGCAGCCAGGATCCCATTGGCCTTCTTGGCCACGAGGGCACATTGCTGACTCATGGTTAACTTGTTGTCAGCCAGGACTCCCAAATCCCTCTCTGCGGAGCTGCTTTCCAGCAGGTCAACCCCTAATCTGTACTGGTGCCTGGGGTTATTCCTCCTCAGGTGCAGGACCCTACTCTTGTCCTTGTTGAACCTCACGAGGTTCCTCTCTGCCAAACTCTCCATCCTGTCTAGGTCTCTCTGAATGGCAGCGCAGCCCTCGGGAGTGTCGGCCGCTCTGAGCTCTGCCATCCAGCCAGTTCTTAATCCACCTAACTACCCACTCATCTAACCCACACTTCCTGAGCTATAAGCCTGAGTCACATGTTGAGATCTCTTCTTGAATTTGTAAGATTTCCATCTCGCCTAATTAAACCTCAAGCATTTATGATGCTCTCTTCTGATTCAAGGTATATTTTCTTGTTTTGTATTAGACAGGATAGGCAGAAAGGGTAGTTTGCCATGAGTGATATGAGCTGTGCGTGGTGGGAAAGCACTGTCCTGCCTTCGTACAGAAGTGCTGTATTTGCAAGAGAAAAAAAAAAAAAAAAGAACAAAAAAAACACACAGTTTTGCAAAAGCCTGTAGAAAAGGGCACGGGGTACATGAAAAGAAATGTTATTTCCATTTCTTAAAAAGACAATTATTTGTGGGAACTGTTCAAGAGATAGCTGCTTTCATATGCTTTTGGTGACTAGACTATTTTTTTTTCAGATGCTTTTGGTGACTATTTTTTTTTCCTCAATACCATCAGAAACTGTAACACATATGAAATAGACATCACCAGTCATGACTTCAAGTGCTTTGTGGAACACTATGGTTTAAAACACAGTACTTCACAGGTATAAGCAGAGCAAGGAAGTTCAGTTTGGGCTCTGTCTTGTCTTGCCTGCACATCTTCCTCCCAGCCTGACCTTCCAGAGCGGAAGAGGCAGGACTGCAGACTGCCTTGGGGCATTGCCCTCTCTAGAAGTGAGAGATGCCCAGACAGGGAGCAGGACCAGAGGTGTCCTCCTGAGGTCACTGGGGCTCTCCAGCAGAGCTCTCTCCCTCTTTAGCTGTCCTGTGTCCTGTGGGAATCTCACAGGTGCAAGAGAGGGGGAACAACAGGGCTGGGAGGTAGGAACCATCTATGGGAACAGAAGGAGAGACACTACCTTTCTTGTCACATACTGATGATGAAAAGAAAAATAAAATGAGGCAGAACAGCTTTAAATGCTAGGTTGGGACAAAGAGTTTGCTTTCCCTTTGACATCCCTCTGAAAAAGTCTCCTCTGGCCTTAGTTTACTCAGTCTTCTCAGTGACTGAAGAGTCCTTGGGAGATTACAAAGTTCAAGAGGGTAAGATCTGCAAGGCTAGTAGACTCACCTTTCCACTTACCTTGCAGTGCCATCTACAGCCTGAAAGCTCTGCTGACACTCAGACAACTGTTGTTTATTTGGTGAGCAGCTCACTGGCTCAGCAGCCATATTCAGTAAAGGAAACTTTATAGTGCTACTGTTTTCATCGTATTCTGAGATTTTCCTCCCTTTATGTCATTAAGGGTCGAGTATGCCATGGTCGCAGTAGGAGAAGATGTTGTATGCAGGTCAGGAGCTCAAGGTTACTCCACTGATTTAGCTTTGGCAGTGCCAGCAGCGCACTGAATATCGTTTGGGAAAACTGTTGTGTCCCAATCACACTTTCCCCCTTTGGGCATGTAAGGTCGGAGATCTGTCTACACATAGAGACAGTGAGAAGGGGCTGCTGTCATACAGCTGCTCAAAACGGGAGTTTAACTCGCTTTAAACGGCCACTTGCACGAGCCTGTCTCTCACCATTCACTGCACTGCGAATTGCGGTGGTGGTTGCATAAAGTATCCTGAGACCTTTGAGTGAACGTTTGTACCAGATAAGCCAAATATTTCAGTACTTGCTATTCGAGATTCATTTTTTTAAGAGTACGATGAAATTACAAATGAAAATACAAGTGTAATTATAAAAGTAAAGTAGCGCAGAGTTTCTTTCTTCACATTTTAAAACAAAATTCTGCCAAATTGTGGGGGAAAAAAAAATAAAATTGAAAAAGTTCTTTTTTCCTCTCAGGTGATTTCAACCTATCTAGCTATCAACTATGCCCACTTTAAAGAAGTCCTGCATATGCACATTTTATTCCAGACAGAATAATGTATCAGGAAATGTTTAGATTTTTTAGTGAAATATTACAGGATTCAGGATATTTCTGATTAATAGATTTCAGTTTTAATTGTAGCAACTTCAGCACATCTGTCTGAGTTTCTGCTGAGGATCCTAACAGCAAAACCCAAGTAGTAACGTATCTGTGAACTGCCATTCTACTGCGTGTACCTATCCACTATATTTTTCTATGACCTGTCATGGAGCAATGGTCATAACTATCACATATATTTGTAACATGTTTGCATGTGATAAAAGAAGCATTTTTCATATGGTATTGAAGCTCTGTTGAAATTAAACTAGATGAAATGGTTAACGAACAGTGGCGTTGGAAATGATTCTTTGTATGATTTATCCTGGTTTCACAAGAGCATGCATAATTTTTAATGGGTTCCATAGACTCAAATAATTTATAACTTTTTATAAAGCAATCCCAAGTTTGATGTAGTTACTCCTGATGCTTTCTTTCTTTTTCTTTTTATTTTTCTTAACTTCCAGCTCTCAGTACCGAAGTGGACGCCTCTGTCCTCCGCTAGCGCTGGTTGGTGAACACCCAGTCGCAGAAACGCCGAATTTGTGGGTCTGTTATTAAGCAGCGCGTAAAGGAGGCGCGAGCGAGACGCTCCGAGGACGCTAAAACTCTCATGGGCCTTGCTTGTGTTTTGCCACTAGATGACACTATCGAGACACGCTCGTTTTCCTTTCCTCTCTTTCAAGGAGACTCAGGAAAACCAAATTCCAACGGCAGAATTATTTCTTATTGGAAAAATTTTAGGGAGTGTTACTCTTCAAATGGGCCTGTGAAAGTGTACCGTGTCCTGAAGTAGATACCTGGGAAAATAATTCTCAGACTACTGAATGGAAATGAATTCATTTTGCATTCAGCCTTTTAAAATAAGTATGATGCCATTTAGAAGTAGAGTGAATTAGTTACACTTAATCTCAAACCTTTTAAAAAACTGTGGATTCAAAATTGGGAAGATAAAGTTCTTCCCTAGTTTTGCCAAGATCCACTCATCTTGGTAGAGGGAATATATGCCTCCCTTACTTAGGTGAGAACACTTTTTTCCTCCTCACAGGAAAGAGATCTAATAACCAAAGCACAGGAGAAAATGAAAGAAACCCATTAACTGGACCTTTCTTTTCCCAATAGAGAAGAAAACAACAATTCTCCCCTTATCCTGATGGTAATGTGGAGGAAGACACCCAGCTATTTGATGGGGACTAGAGCAAATTTGCAGTCCTACTTCTAGCCCCGAGGAATTGAAATTATCCCTCAGTCAAGTTTGAATTTCTTCTGAATCACCATTTGTCAGCATATTCACCTATTTGTTTTGTTTAGTGGTTATTTGAAGGGTTATCCTTATGCTGAATATTACTCAGGCCTCAATAAAGTATATTAGAGGCACTGAGATCATTTCCAGATTCAAAAAGGCTAGCAAAGCCAGGAGGCTGACTTGAAGTGCTGGCTGAGAAGCAGAAATACTGACTGGTATAATTCTGATTCCATTTTTAAGTAAAATTAGTAGTATTTTAATTTGGAATCATTTAGAAGGGAAATAAAGGGACTTGTGTTCAGAATCTGTAAGTTACAGTTCAGTGAATGTTTAAATTTTCAAAAAATGAAATAAAAGCAGTAGCATGTCAGATTCAAAAAGTGTTAATAAGCAAAGACATCCATTCTTCAATTTTAAGAATCTCTATTACTGTGCAAACATCCTCCCTAACTGTAGGTATTTGAGAGTCTGATTAGCAGTAAATTACTTCCAGAACAACATGGGATTACTCCTGAAATACAGTCTTATGAGCCTGCTGCTTTTTAAAATCTCCGCTGAATACACATATGAAGATAGATTACATATAGGATCGGATTATGTTTTTATCAAGCAAGGAAGCATTTGTGCAGGTCAGGGAAGATTTGTAGACCTACACTCCTAGACCTACAATACCACAATCCTGAAATGATGAGGATGTCAAAAATGCTCTGCTTTCTATCCCAGATCAGACCAAATCTCATTTTCAGCACAGCCCCACAGACTGTCAGCACAGCTAAGAAAACTGCAGCATGGAGGCAAGAGTGAATGTCCAGGACAGAGAATAAGCCAATTTGATTCAACTTCATGAGAAAAAAAAAAAAACAAAGGCAGAGGGGTGGAGAATAGAAAAAAAAAGGAAGTCTGAATCCAATTCCCTGTATCCCAGTAGCATTCTTAATGAGCTGACTTGTGAGAAATTATATATTTCTACTTTTTTGTTCCCTTAGAGAAGATTTCTCTGCATTGTCTGATTTCAGCTCTGCCTTATGCCGTGGCTTAGCTATACAGCAGCACAACAAATCCTTTACTACATTCTCACCAGCACAGGTACATTTTATACTAAGTAGGATTATGCTATCCTTCAGCAAAAGCACACAGGAGCAAGGCTGGGCAAATGATATTCGGTGGTGGTATTTTGAGATCAAAGTCACACTAAGGAATTTTCAAGTGACTCGTGTTGCGCAGCTGTAAAAGCAATGAGACACAATATGGGGTTTTTGTAATAATCAGGCCCAGAGAGATATGGTTAATGACATCAAGCAGTCAGCAAGATGATTCACTCTACTCTGTAGGACATCTCTGCTACAAGACTTCTTCTGGTCCTTTTCTTTCTGCAACCTGCTTTCGTATTACTTAAAGCTTTGTATTCAGCCTTTTACAGGCCGTGCAGTTTACAGTCACCTTTTTCTCAGTCCCTCCTAATGAAGACCCTTGTTCTGCCAGTGCAGACAGTATTCTTGTACAAACACATTTTGCCTGTCCTCATACAACTGTGGATAGCTCTATGCAAATGACAGTCTGAAGGAAAGAAAATAACAGCAAACTTCTTTTTATAAAAGCTTCTTGTCCTAAAAGGTAGAACCTTAATCTGTTTGCTCCACTGCCTTAAGGAATATTTCCCTTTAACGGTTTGTAAAACTCTGATCTGAGACTCAGCTGCTTCTTTTGTAAAACTGGCATATGCCACTGAACCTTAATATACCTCAGCACCTACAGATATTTTAAACACACAAGCACTCTCAAAAAGTCGTGTCCAGATGGCATAAGACTTAAACATAGCTTCTCTCTTTCCCTGGGACTTGATTATCTCCTGTCTTACTCTATATCATTTGTACTGCTTGTACCTTCTAATTTATATCTCTGTAAAATACTGCCGTCGTGGTAAGGTGACACTTCACACACACCTATAACTGGCTGCATAAGATACAAAGTAGGAGAAAATCAAGTCATCAGTTGCAATCTGTCCTGCAGAATAAAAAACAATCTGCAGAGAAAAGGTGAAAAAGGAATTACCAGACAGCAAGGAGAGCAGAAGATAAACAAAACCATTACTCTTCCATCAGTCAAGGAAGCAGCAAAAAAGAATTCTGTAGTGAACCCAACTACTCCATTTAGGATTGTATTTTGCAGATCCCAAAATATGGGTATCTAGTAAAAGAAACCCCATAAAACTGTTTTCCCTAAAAGAATAGGAATAAATGTCACTATGCTGCCTTCAACAGAGTGCTAAGTCACTCTAACACACAGCAGTGATTGACTCTATAGCTTACACGGCACTTAATCAGGATTTATTTGTGGACAGCAAGCATAGCAATGCCTATTCCAATATAGCTGAAACGCTAGGCATCTGCCTCATCCACCTGAAAAAAGCTGTTAGGAAGCTACTTTCCTCTCTCAAGGGAAGAGAGAATACTCCCAGTGCATCTTTCATGCTGCAAGAGGAATATTGCAAAGATTAATGCTTCTGCATAAGGAAGCTGGGCCATCAGCAGCTGCCCACGCTGCCTGCGTGAGGAGCGAGGAAAGCAAAGAGGGGGAACATCAGAGCCTCCCTGCAATACGACAGCTGCTGGGAAAGGTTAAGGTCTGTGACTCTGCAACATGCCTAAGTGGTCTTTTGCCAATATATATACACCCAGCCATGCAGCAGTGTGTATTTATAGTGTTTGTGCATAGTTCAGACACACATATATACAGCTTATAAACACACATGCTAGTCAGACTTCACATGCAGCTAAGCAAACTGAGCTGACTCGAAGTACTGTCAGCTGTGAATGTTTGACAGCTATGACCGCTTCACAAACCACGGTGACTTGGAATATGTTTTTGTTTCACCTTAGATCTATCTCCTGTTTCCAAATTATGCCAAAATTTTAATTTGTTAAACTAAGATAAACACACAAATCCCAATACTGTCTTTGAAGGATGCAGATGAAAATAAGAGGGCAAAACATTTGCACTACCTTATCACTGCCATTTTTTTTTTCAAAATGCAATTTCAAACTGTCCTGAGAGAAATGTAGATACTGACTCAAAGGGGTACTCAAATCTAATGATTTATGTGAAACATTAATACTTAATGTATCAGTTACATTATACTGTTTGTTTTACTCAGTTAAAGGAAAGTATTTGACATCTTTAGAATACTCTACATGTTGTCAGAGAAGATTTTTAACAGTTGAAGAGCAACTCTGTCATTAAGCGGAGTATTAGCCATGAAAGTTGCAGACATATTCAGAGTACAGAACTACCAGAAACTAGCAGTTTTCATAATAAAACAGTTTGAACTAAGCAGCATTGTCTGGGAAAAAAAAAATGTGAATTTGCTATTGCACTTCTCTATTCACTTCACAATTATTCTCCATTTCAACACGTTTGTTAAGACGAAAACACAGGAAGCTTTCACTGGCTTCAATCAGGCTCCCAGAAAAGTCCAAGAGCAGAAGGGAAAAAAACAGCAGAGGACAGGGATGGGTTAAAAAAACCCCAAAAACTCAGCCTTAGTCTAACCCTGCTTCTATGGAAATCAATGCCTTCTAGTGGAACAAAATAGGACAGAGATTTTTGAAATCAGAACCTGTTATCCTTTCTTACTCAATACTTCTTTTCTGTAAGCTAAATTCTGTTGTGGGGAGTAGAAATAAGCACTACTGTATCCCCAGGATCTTGAGCTATGTTACTTTTATACTGAATAATGTGCAAACAGAAATATTTCAGCTAACACAAATGCTAATATAGATTAGATGCTCTTTCTCTCTCAGCCTGGAGTCCAGCTCATGAGACCTCAGCTAGGAACTGAAATGTAACATATGTGGCTGTTTAGAGGATCGGCGGTGAAATTTAGCCAAGTTCTGTAATTTTAAATCCATTCTGACCTAGCAGAGTTATTCTCCTTCTATAATTAAGTCTATCATAGCAGTAATAGGAGCCATGTCTGAAATTGAAGAAATGTTACTTTAGTTAAAAAAAAAAAAAAAAAAAGAACACAATAAAAACTGCCTCATCAGAACAGGAAAATATTCAAAGGTATTAACATTTCAATATGAAATGGGTAAACAAGTCATTTAAGCTGCAGAAATAAGCTTGTTGCTTATTTTCATATTATTGTGTTTATACAAAGACTATCTTGTAAGCAAAATAATATCCTCCATAATTTGCATTTAACATTGCACATGAAATAATTTCCACCCATTTCAACAAAAGCAGGTTGTTGACTCCTGCTCCACATAATACATCGTTGGGATTCTCAAGCTAACTATTGGATTTTACCCAGCTAGTTTATTTGACAGACCTATAGCCAAAAATAAAAATAAAAAATAACGCACTCTTTTCCTGTGAAAGTGGTGGATCTCAGCATCCTAACACAGTCAAAGCAATCTGGCAGGCATTAGAAATGAAAAGAGCTATAGTAGGTCAATCAGAAATGACCAGTACAGATAAAACAGAAAAAAAAAGAAAAGGGAAAAAAAGGAAAAAAAAAAGAAAAACAGAAAAAAAATAAAAAAGGATAATATAAGCAATCTACTTCCAATAAAAAAAATAAAATATGCAATTAAAGACTATGGTATGCTGTGAGAAGCTTATGCTGTTTTATAACAGGCATGTTTTGAAAAGTTATAGTTGTCTTAAAAATTACCAAGTGGTCACTTCATTGATGTCAAAAGCTGTTTGACAGTGCATGGACCAGAGCATCATAAATTACAGGTGGTGAAAAATAGCATATCCGTGTGACTGCAAAACAAGTTCCAGGTAGACAAATGTCCCTGTCAATGAAGAAGTGTTTACCACAAAAAAAGAACCTACCTTATGGTCAAGGTTAAGGACTAGGATATCCACATGCTTTGTGGCTTTTCTTATGGATCTCCTCAGTTCCATGTAAGATTGAGGTCTCAGTTGTGCCTTTCTCATTGACACAGGGCAGGCATAGATGAACAAGTACTTTGGTACTAATAGAAAAATCAAAACAAGCCCGCCTGAGTACACATAAGACTACTTAGTTCTCCCAAATCTGAAATGCTTTCTTACTGCAGCTAAACACACCAACCACAGAGATACTGAAAGTCTGCAGCAGGCTTATGAAACTGCACAAGACTCCTTTCAAAATTCGCTTAACATTTTGCTTAAAAGAAAAAAAAAAAGCCTTTATTAAATATAGTTTAAAAATATGTACATTATTTGTTCAGATCTACCCCAGGGTTTGTGATTTTTTTTAATTAATTGAATGGAAAATTAGTCCTTTTCCTAATCCAGTTAAAGACCTACACTTTTTAGATCTTTATATATATACAAATTAAATCTTGCCTAGACATGTTCAGGTTGTTTTTTGCTGAAAACCAACATTTGACCTTTTCACACACAAAGCATTACTTTCTACAGATTAAATAATTCCAACACTTTTTTTTTTTCCCCTCAAAGATGCAGTTGCCATTAAAAAGTAATTACAGGGCACATTCTGCCTATTCATGTTTCACTATTAAAAAGCATTTCCTGAGCAATGAATAAGCCTTCTTTAGGATTACATTTGCCAAGGAAAGAAATGAGGTTTAAAAACCCAATTATTAACCTTATTAACCTTTTTGTTTGGCTTTATAGTAAATATGGAATAGAGTAAAATTTAGGCAACAATGAGCAATGGTGCTTTTCTTTTTTCTTTCTTTCCCAGGTGACATATTTTGATATTATATCCAGAATCTTCATTCCTTAAGAAGTGCTAATCAACTCATAAAGAGTCTGGGGGGAAAAAAAAAGCTATGAGTGTTAGGGCTGACAATGCCAGAGAACACTTTTAAGTCCTCAAAAGTGCTCTGATTCCAAAATACATGTACTTAACATGAATATATTAAAAACATGGAGCTGCAACAAGGTTAGTGTTTGTTAAGGTCGTGTTTTTTCCTGCTTCCTGTTTGAATTCATGTTTGCAGAGAAAGAAGATAGGGATTTACATGCTGATGGAGATTCATTAGCATATTATAAATTAACACCAAGGAAACAAACAAAAGGCCTTAACTGAGGAAGAAGTAATGGGAAGAGTTAACATGGCCATGAGAAAGCTGGAAAGATTTAGGATACCAACATGATTGCTCTAGCTTTCCTGTTCCGTATCTTTATGGGTGTAAATGGCAACCATAAAACCTGGGAATTACTTCATCCTATTTGAATTGGAAAACTATTTAATTCTGAGCCTGCAACACAACTAATCGTGTAATCAGATGAAAACACTTCCACAGAGCTTTTGCTCCCATTAAAAACATCTGCAATATCACATTACTTGGGGCATTCCTGACTTTTCAGCACTTCTGTCTCCTGTGCATATTGGTTCAAGAGCCCAGTCTGGTCTTTCTTGAGAGCTTTTCATCGTGTTTTCCTTCTCTCCTTACATAGACTCTTTGCGTTTGCTGCCTCTCCTCCCCCCTCCCCGCCCTTTTTTTTTTTTTTTTTTAAATAACATCACATCATCCAGGGCAAATACCCAAGTAAGTAAAGTTCCACCACCAGGCTGCCAAGATTTGTTTCTCAAGGAGATTTAGGGAACCCTTATTGAAATGCTGAGAGTTAAGGCAAAATGCAAACTTCAGTGATCCATCTGGTTTTAGAGAACTGTTACAGCCGGAGAGCGAGCAGAAATTGCTGCTTAACAATCATGGAGATCTTTTTCTTGGGGAACTGTAGCCAATAGTCCTGGCAGTCATCCTGCTTTTCTGGAAGATGGTCACTGCAGGCGAGTATGATTCAAAAAATATCCATGAAAATGACAGGCCCCTTGTGCAGACTAAAAGGTAAATTAAATGCAGCTCCATGTAAGGGCAACAACTAGAACTTAAGCAAAGTCAGACTATGATCTCAGAGGTTTTTTCTGGGAGAGGAGATACCTACACAAACCAAAAGGTTAGCTGTGGCCACGCGTGTTCCTCCATGTGGAGGAACATGAGGAGAAACAGCAAGCGTCGAGCTGGAAGCTGCAGTTCCAGGAGGGCAATTCCAATGTACTAGCAGTGACAGAGACAGGTATGAGAGAGCCAACAGCGCCAGCCCCATGAAATTACTTGTGTCAGAAAGGGGATGAAGAGGGGAGAAGTTGCAAAGCTACCTGAGCTTTCCTGGAGCAGGTTCTCACAGTGAGGTTCAATTGCTGCTATAGGGAGGTGTGTGACAGAAAACTATGATTTTCAGTGTGCTGTGTGTGTGGTTGTGTCCTTCTTAGGCAGTCTGTGAAGCCTCAGAGTTAATCAATGGGGTTGACAAAGTGTTGCAAGTGGATTTTCACCATTGTCACAAATTCACTTAGATAGACAAGGCTTGTCTGGAAAGGCCCATGATCCCATGGTCAAGATTTTTTTTTTTTCTTCTTTCTCTTTTCTGTAATGAAAAAAGATTTTTGGCTCAGTATATCATGACTGATGTTAATGACACCTTAAGCTCTTCGTTGATTCTTGAAGACACAAATGTGATTATTGCCTTTCTGCTTCTGAAGCCCTTTATTAACTTCAGATAAGAGAGAGGAATTTTGAATGATTCTAAAATCACACAAAATCATGCAGATGCACAAGGGAGAGCTTTGATAGAGAAGACACATTCCATGAGAATGCTGCATGTGCTTAGGAAATATCAATGTGCAAATATATCTTAAGTAATTTCAAAGGATACATATTATATGCATGTTTAAAGATCACTTAAAGATCAGTTTCTCATTTGTTTTCCAAAAAAGTTTTCTCCATCAGCATTCAATCACATCTTCTCTCCAAAAGTGAGAAGGGGGTAAAAAGGGCTTCTAAAATGCCAGTTAATGTTAATGGTTGCATTATTGTCCTAAGTGCTGATCAGATAAGAGATCAATTAAGAGCCACCCTTTGTAGTAGGTTTGCTAGAATATGGGTACAATTTGCAAAAGCATGCATTGAAAAAGCATTGAAAAGCATTGAAAAGTTCTCTTCTCATATAGGAAAACTTGCTAATGTCAGGAAATTTGTTCAGAAAGCAAAACTTACCTGCCTAGGTGAACTCACCTGTATCTTTACTGCAGGTGGCAGAGTGAGAATAGAGTTCCCTGAATTAGCTCAAAACAGGTTAACTGAGATACCCCCAGCCAGCCATGGCTGCTGGCGTCTGCGCCCCTGGCAGAGCACGCGTTATATATTTAGCTTTCCAATGCAGGGCTCCACTGGGTTTGACGTACCCTAACCTCATAATTTCTAATATCCAGACACAACTAAGCAACTGCTACCCCAAAGGAACAGCAGAAGAGCACAGGCTCTGAAACAGTTCTGCCCCCCGACACTGGGGCTGCTAACAGCATTAAGTGAATCCTTGCTCCAGGTCAGTGTTTTTTTTTTCTTTTATTTCTCCAGCTCTTGAATTTATCTTTGTTTTTCTGCACCTCTCATGTGTGACTTGGCAACATGAGATGGGCAAGATGAAGGTATTTTTCATACTGATACTAGATGCCAAAGTACCAACTAACTGAAGAAACAGTCAGGAGAAACAGGCTGCATAAAAGCTCCCTCTACCTTATATAGAAGCAATACATGATTATCTTTTTAATCTTTTTTGCATTTCTGTTGAAAATACAGTAAATAATAAATGAATGCATCCCAGCCTTTTTTATGGACCTCATATGGTCCCATTCACTGGCTTGTATCAGCTGCTTGGAGACATATGGGTTTCAGTTCATCTAAGTATGACGGAAAGAACATTCTGAATGACAGCAATAAATGAAATATCCGCAGTGCAAAAAAGTGAGCAAGTTACTTTCCTGTGGAACTGTATAATAATAACAACAACAATAATAATTGCAATATTTTTTCGTACCAGTGGCCTCAAAAATGCTCAAGTGTTATGCAGTTCCTTTTCATAGTGGGCTCCCCAATAGATGAAAATACCAAGCTGTGCGCCTGTACTTTGCAAAGACTAAGTGAACTTTTTCACAGTAAAATTATTAAATTCAAAACTGCTTGCCATTCAAGAAAGTACTGTGACCCATGCTTAAATGAACCCATGACCTCCAGTGCCATCAGTTCCCGGCTGTGCTAATAAACATCATCAGTGAATTTATATTAGAAGTAATAATATTTTCAGCACTGAGAGTTTTAGTGGCTTTTTTTTAGTATGACCTAAAGATGATTTAACCATGTTAACAACTGCGTTCTGGCCATTTTCCATGCCATCACATTAATTTTAAAATGTCATGTTTATTTACTTGGTCCCAAAGTGCTGAAGTTCAGAATATCTTAACCTAGTTGCAAAAGAAATAACTTTGGGCAGCCCTAGGTCTAATTTCATGTCATAAATTTCAGTCTGAGCTACTCTTCAAGCAGAAAAACCTAAACCAAAACAACAGAGGTGTTTGTCACACTGCCTGCACCACCTCCTTTGAAGGCACAGCCCAACTAGCAGTTGTTAAAATATCACCTACTCCCCAGCTGCCAGTGTTTAAGTGATAATATCTATCTTTTTTTTGTTGTTGTTACAGCATCACAGAACAGCAATATTTTAATTCCATCTTTGAGAAAAGTGTGTAGCTTGTAGGTTCAAATATTTTTCCCAAAGTTGTTCCTATAACAAGTTTCCAGGAACTTTTTCCCAACTTGCAGGAAGCTGGCTCTTCAGTCCTTTATTTTCAGGGTATGAACAGCAGGAAAGAGAGACAGGCAATGATACACCCTGGACCTGTGTTGCAAGCTGTAAGTTTCCAGAGACCTGCCTTGTCCCAGATGTGGGTCAGAGCAGTCTCAGTTATTTCTTGCATTACTTGGTCCCCATGAAAGAAATTGCAAGTATCCCTGGTTCACCCTGCAACTCCTCTTAATGTGTTCCATGCCAGGACCCTATTTCTAATGGAGATATCCGCACTGAGCCTCTAAAAGAAAGGGCCTCTAAAAGCTGCCCTTTTACCCCCTTTAAGGCATTTTAACCCTGTCAAAATAATACCAGGAGGCTGTAATAGAACTAAGAAACAACCTAACAGTTTAATTTGTGAGACTGCACAGGATCTACGTTGTACAAGTGTTTCTAGTTTTTTCAACACCATCAGCAGCTGGTATGGTCCTGAAACGCATTATCCATCACAAAAACATCAGAAAATGTAATTAAAGAGTAATTGGCATTAGGCTATCTGTTTTAAGAGTAGGAAAACAGTATTTATTGGTATATTCATCTGACTACAGAATTTCATGCCTACAATTGGTCAAAATACATTCAAATACTTTTTCTCTTCATATGTTAGGTATGTTATAGAAAAAAAGAATAGATTTTAAAAGATCAAATTTCAGCTAACTCTGCTCATAGTACTGACGTTTCTCCAGCTCTGGCTTGGAAAGTTCCATAATCACAAATCAGTGGTGGCTGGAAAAAATTCCAGGGCGTTCATGTTCACATATAATTCGCTCTTTGGCACCCTGTGTTGGTCACTGTAAGACACAGGATGCCGGATTAAAGGGATTTTGCTCTCCTTCTTTAATGAGACTTCAGCACTTTATTCTAGTTTATATCCTGTGACAGCAAACCAAACAGGCAGACCTCACACAATTTAGGACATCAAGCTCATAATTAGAACACATAATGTAAAATGCATTAATGCTCATAAATCATACTAAAATAAATCAGTAAGCCTGATATCAGTAACTGTCAAAGGCTAGCTGGTGACCATGCTTATCATGCTTCATTATTGCATTAAACCCTTAAGACATTTGTATTCTTTAAACATGCAACATGGAACGGAGACAGATGAGTTATTCTGATATTAATTTTATTAGAAAGAGAGTGTCAGAAGAGACTGTTCCTCTACATGCAGTTGCTGAGGACCTAGTTGGGTCAGTGGTCACAGCAAAGGAAAAAGGAAAAATGTGCATTTCTTTCAAAACAATTTCTGCACTGACTTTTAATATTTTTGCTTCTCCAGCTCTTACTTGTAACACTGGTCTTAGGACGGAGTTCTTCTGAGGGATACAATGGCTAGACCTGGGTAAGAAGATTGTTGGTTGAAGCAATAGTAAGAAATTGTACCTAACCCCTGTAGTGTTGGCAACCATGAACTAAAGGAAAGACATATTCCCAAATCCCAAAAGCCCCAAGAAACAGTCCAGAAAAGTCAAAGATTTGCCTTTCACACACAGACTTACATGTACCTACTTGCCATTGTGCTCTTTGAAACTCTTTTCCAACACAACAGAAACACAGGTATGAGGGAGTTGCACCTTCACTGGTTTAGTTAACTGAATATAGCACAGAGATTTATTATGATTTCTAAAGTAGGTATTTAATTAGGTAAAATCCCAATAATCAAATGTCAAATGAGGGAGTTCTACAGCGTATACAAGCTTATTTTTATATCAAGCATGTATTTTCCTTTTACACATTTTAAACATTTTACACACCTTTAATTACTGAATTCAAATCCCATCTCTACTCAGTTTTACAGTCTGCTTTCCAACAGCTATGATATTCTCTGCAGTCCTTCTCTTGGACAAGCTATACCTTTTTAAAGTTAATTTAGCCTTTCCTCATAAGTCAATAGTACATCTGGTCTCTTAATCACTTTTACTGCTCTTCTCTTTCTTTCTTCTTTCTTTATTGTCATATTTCTCGTTATGGGATGCCAGAATGGAATGCAGTATTTCAGGTGCAGCCACTAAAGAGAAGGGATCATCCTCGCTTTGCCGTCAGGGTGTCCTTCCCCCACAAAAACACAGTGAACAAAATCACTCTGCCTTCCTTGTACCTCCTGTCCTCTTCCAATTTCTAAATATACATTCCTTCCAAAACACATGGGATGTAGTAACCCAGAAAGATGCAAAGACTTGAGAGAAAGCAGGAGGAGACTGAGATGGCAAAGTAAAAAAGGAAGAGTTCAGTAGATGAAGAGTATATAAAACTGAATGCAGCACAGTGGCTGCAAATAGATATCAACTGATCAACGACCAAATAGGAAAAGGAGTAGAGAAACGGGCTTTTTTAATCTTGTCCATGCAAGTCTGTAACTAAGTGGAAGCAAATCCTAACAAGGCAGAGGTTGTCTTTTACATCGGCTTTGTCAGAATGAAGCAGAAAATCAAACCCCATGTGTTCTCAAATCTGTTGAGTCTTTTGGATGGCACCTTTTAAAATGGGGAAATCACCAATATCAACTCTTCCCTACAAAGGTTGAGTTTCAACAGATGAGCATGTTTTTATGGAAAAAAAAAATAAGACTTTACATGGAAATACTCCCAACTTCTGGTCTTCTACGTCTTCAGATCCTGAAGACTCTTGTTCTGCAGCCAGTGATTTTCCCCTGCTGGGGAAGCAGGGCAAACCGGGAAACCCCCTTGGCATGCGGAGAGGCTATGAAACCCAGGAGCAGCACAGCCTGGGCAGTGCTGAGTGAGGGGGACTATCGCTTGGAGTGTGAGGAACACATTGGCCCAGATTCTTTGCAGATCTGTGTTGCTGTTTCTCAGAGCTGGGAGGAGAGGCTGGTCTAGCTTTCCCTGCCTGCCCCCGCACTGCAGCGAGGTGACTGCCTTAACTTCTGCTATTTTCTGAGTGTCCCCAAGAAATCATTAGCTGAGATTAGCTGGATCGTGGCACTACAATTCAACCATGTGCCTTCTTCACATACCATAACCGAGACAAAATTGCAAGGCGGCCCAAGAATAAGATTTTGCCATCAGCGTCCACTGAGAGTGACTGTATGTAGCAGGGCAGGTCATTACGGCACAGAGGAGCACTAATCCAACAGATGATCTGGTCCACCGACTTCCCCAGTGTTACAATCAGCCTCCTAGCTCGTTGAAAGGATATCCCAACCAGACAGGAAACCAGACAGGAATATACAAACTTGTCAGCTGAAGCCTGCTTGCAAAAACAGCCCTGCAGATGGAAAAAGGAGGGGAAAAGAAAAAAAAGGAAAAGATTCAGATGACAGTGAAAAGCACTAAATTCACAAGGCTCATTTTCCACAAGGAAGAATTTTACTGGCTGTAATGATTTACTCTTATCTAAGCAGAATTTATATGGAACTTAGTCTAGGTCATGGAAATCTGAAATTGTTAATGATAAAATAATTAAAAAAAAAAAAAGATTTTACACCCATATAGCTATGTATCAAAGTTGGAAGGTAAAAGACATGCAAAGTACTCTGAGCAAGGGAAGAATAAAGCAGGGTTGAAATTTAGCCTGATCAGTTTAAGCATGTTAAATGCTCAGTTACAATCTGATGAATTGGTTATTCAGCCTGGCTCCTGTTGTGGATCCTCTGCTTGTCAGAGCATGTAAAGCCGGATTACATTTGATAAAGGAATGCACAAACCTTGGCAGTACCTGGAATACACACAGCAAGTCCTCCTGCCAAGTCTTTTTCCTAGTGTACACTTTGCCCCAGCTCCTCCAGTCCCCTTCACTGACTGGAGGTCACCATGATTTTCTCCTCATTTGAGTAATAGATTTCAATAGTAAGTTCCTAACAAATGGACTGTTTAGATAAACAGGGAAGGCAAACAGGTAAAGAACCTATCTTTATAGTTTTACTAATTTACCCATGTTGCTTCCCATAGGGAGGTGTTGCCTCCTGCAGTCCCTTCCATCCCCAGCTAAAGACATGCAGGAGTCCTCAGAATTCATATTAACACATTATTACAGGTAAATTGTTCTTAAGCAGAATGAGTTGCTTTTAGTTATGATCCTTTAGTATGGGAAAAGTTTAATCTACACTGATAGTGTATTAAGGTTGACATTCTTTAGATTTTGGGTATTTCAGCATAAAAATGGAAAGCATATCACAAAATGCAAACACGGTGTTTTCCTGCACAGTGATTAATGGCTAAATGATTTCCACATGGGTGCCTAGATCAATCACAGGACCTACCCTGCATTTATCATATAGACAATGAAATCCAGAACAGGTCAGCAGATCACCTGGGCAGACTGTTGTTATGTCTGGAATGAAGTGCTGCAAGTGAAAAAAAAATTATTAAAAAATCAATATCCCGTTAAAAAATTTAAGCGCACTTAAAAAGAATAATAAAGAAACATAAATGTTTATGTGTGAGCGCATGTGGATACTGAATGGAATATTCACGTATTCAGCTCAGGGTAGCAGTTGGTTGCTTATGCACTTTCTTGCGGGGCTCTCTGAATGCTGATGATGTTTCTTCAAATGGAGCCAAGTTCTGGCTGCAACAGAAGGCGCCGTCCTGCAGGCCCCCAGGATCCCTCCACGCAAAGCAGCAGATGGAACTTGCAGCTTGTACTCCCATTTTTGTGGGAATATATTTTGGGTAAAGGAGGAGAATTATGGTCTCTGTGATACTGCTCACTTGGTGTATACGCTTCAGCACATCACAGATACCTTTCCAAGGAGAAGGACACTTCCTAGGAAGCGCTGCTGAGTACCATCCGGCACTATTGAGACAACTTGAAGCACGTCAGAGAAGAAATGAATTTTCCCATCAGTTAAAAAAAAAAGGATTGCATTAGCTACCACATGGAGTCAAAATGTAAGAGCATCAACAACTGGAACAATGTCTTTAAAGTAAAATTTTCTCTGGTTTGAACCCTTCAGCCAAGATCATGTCTTTCTAAATATTATATTTTAACTCAGTGAAAAGTTTTGGGTTGATGAAAAATCTGAGATGAGATTTTATGGTGCATGCAATGCAAATTCACAAACCAATCAATTATTATAACCAAAATCTAACTTCTTTTTCCAAGTACAGATTACAAGCACTTCCAGGAAATTCACTCTGTGTTCACCAGGAAGTACTGTTCCCTTTTTTGGGTACCCATCCCTTTATTTAAACAGAAAGAGAACAGAGCAGACGAACTAACAAGTGCTTTTCTTCCTGCAAGCATAAGTGGCCGAAGCAGGTGCTATTATTTTCCTAATGGGAAAATATTTGTTATTCCTTATTTGCATTGTTGAAGCACATGCAAGCACCTGCCATGGAGCACTTCACAAATGCAGCACAAAAAAAAGAGAGGCTCCCTGCCCCAAAGATTGGACAGTGCTGGCGGGTCAGGAGCCAGTAAGACCCCTGGAGACCACACGACGAGTACACTGGTGCAACTGCTCTTAATTCTATTATTTCATTAAAATAGGCACTGTGTCTAAACATTTTATCAAAATGTGATTATGTGCACACCCACCAAGTTATTTTTTCTATGATTTACCTTTTTTTTTTCAGTTACCTATTAAAAAGTGAACAGAAACTACTTAAGAAACTTCAAGTCCATACACAGAATTTCTGTGCGTTTGGGCAAGCTCAAAAGGAGACCAAAAAAAAAAAAAAAGGGAGAAAGATGAAGAGTCCACCTAAGAAATCCAGGTGATCAGAAAAGAAGAACAAAGATAACAGCTACAGTGGGAAAAGGAAATCTACGAGATTTTCCGACTTTTTAGGCGATCCCGAGAGGGCCCGGCAAGCCCTCGGGAGCCAGCAATGCACCCCGCGCCGGAGCGGCCTGCGCCGGGAGCCCGGGACGGCGCGTTCTGCGCGCTCCCCGCGGCGGCTGCCCCCCGCGCGCCGCCCGCCCCGACACTTGGCGAGCTCTGCAGCTCCGCCCGCGCCCGCCGCTGCTCCCGTCACCGCTCCGCTCC
>VWPW01001123.1:0-29671 GCA_013389825.1 Crypturellus undulatus | reverse complement strand
TGAGCGGCAACCCGCTGGCCTCGCTGAGCCCGCGCGCCTTCGGCGGGGCGGGCAGCGCGCTCGAGGAGCTGGCGCTGCGCGGCGCCCTGCGCAACCAGAGCGCGCAGCTGGCGCTGGCCGCGCTGCTGCAGGAGGGCGCGCTGCGCAACCTGAGCCGCCTCGAGCTGGCGGGCAACGGGCTGCTGCTGCTGCCCGCCGGCATGTTCGCCGCGCTGCCCGCCCTGCGGCACCTGGACCTCAGCAACAACTCGCTCGTGGGGCTGCGCAACGTCTCCTTCCGCGGGCTGGCCCGCCTGCAGAGCCTCGACCTGAGCGACAACTCGCTGAGCGTGCTGCGCAACGGCACGCTGGCCCAGCTGCGCGGCCTGCCCGCCCTGCGGAGCGTCGACCTGCGCCGCAACACGTGGGTCTGCGACTGCGCCATCGAGGACATGGTGAACTGGCTCAAGGAGAGCGACCAGGTGGAGGGCAAGGAGGCCCTCACGTGCGCCTACCCCGAGAAGATGCTGGGCAAAGCCCTGCTCAAGATGAACGCCTCGGAGCTGAACTGCTCCGTACCCGTAGACCTGCCCTCCCAGCTACAGACTTCGTACGTCTTCTTAGGGATAGTCTTGGCTCTCATCGGGGCCATTTTCCTCCTGGTTTTGTACTTGAATCGCAAGGGAATCAAAAAGTGGATGCACAACATCAGAGATGCCTGCAGGGATCACATGGAGGGGTATCACTACCGGTACGAGATCAACGCGGACCCCCGGCTGACCAACCTCAGCTCCAACTCCGACGTCTGACAGAGCGCGCGGGGCACCGCGCAGCAGCCGTGCACGACAAGTAGACTGAGGCTGTTCCCTCGTGCTTGCCTCCCTTTCCCCAGAGCATCCAGAGACGCGCGTGTAACGCGAGGGGAGCGTGTGCCTGGCGCGTGACGTGAAGCTCGCTGCTGCTGCTTTGTGTCGAGACGCCGAGCAGCGGCGCGTGGCGCGGGCTCTGCGTGAGAAACGAGCTGCTACTTCTGCTCCTTAGCTGCTCTCGGTGGAACTTGCTGCCAGTACTTGTCGGGAAAGTTTTTCAAAGTCTCAAAAGATGTGAAAGGATTCTCTCTCTGCTGCTGTAGAGCCACCAGAGTCTATAGGACGTACCGGTACAGACACCATTCAACAAAAGCTGCCTCAACTTTTTTGGGAAAAAGACATTACCTTCATCAGTACCAGTTTTGGTCTTGTATATCCTGACCGCCAAGACGATGATTCTGTTTCATAGACTGCCTTCAGACTAAGGGACAAAGCAAAGGAACTAAGCAACTTTTCTGTTAGAAGGAAATAAAATAGCATGCACAAATGCCTCCTAGTTTTACATGTTAGGAAACTTACAATCTCAGTAAGTCTCTTATTGTTTTGTAAAGTTATTTTTTGATTGCAGTTTACGTGAAAAGAGAATTTTTTTTATATAAAAGTGCATCTAAACCCAGTTTGAACTGTTCAATAAACAGTCTTACAAGAACTGTTGCACTGAAGTTTGCTGCTTAATGAAATGTGTTTGAATATCTGATGTGAATAGCTCTACAGTCTCTTTTAAGTAGTAGCTCTACAGTAGTAATCTGAATTTAAAATTTAAAAAGTGTATAGCTTAGACATGAATGTTTGAGTCTTGTGAAATACACTGTAAGAATTACATTGTTTGACGATGAGAGCACAGTTTCAGTTGGCACAAAACCCTCAGTGAGCTCTCTCAAAGCTTCAAGAGAAATGCTAGCCGACATTATTGAAAAAATTACAAACTAATTGAATTTGCTAGTCTCTTCTACCAAACTTTTAAAAATTCAAATTTAATTGCTGAGTTCATAATACAGAAAATTATGCCTCAGTAGAATTATTTATTACAAAATGCATACTTTCAGGGCTTGAATTAAATTAAATGCAGCTCAGTCCTGTAGTCAGAGAGCTCCAGACTTGTAAAAGGATACACAGTTTGGGTTATTAAATTAAGTACTTGCCGTTTCGTATGAAGCTCTCAGTGCTTGTGCCATTTTGTACTAATGTACTTGAGTAATGAAATTTTTTTTTTTAGCATTTATCTTAAAACTACTGGCAAGTCTGTCGAAGTATTATATATGTACTCATGCTCACCACTTATTTGAGAATGCATTTTTGTTTAAGTGTGTGAAGCATGCAAAGGAAAACTTCAAAGGTGCATCATTTAGGATGTGATTCTGGTGAATGTATTGAAAGGTTAATGAGGACCTTCCAATGCCTGCCAATAATGAATGCATTTTTCTCTAGTACATGTATAGATTCCTGAAGAAAGAATGCATACCAATTTATATTACCTTGCTGTATTTACTGTATCAGTTTATCAGTGGTGCTCTCTCTGTGAGCACTGTTACTTGAAGTTCTTAAGCACTTTATAGTTTTGTGAGTTATCAGCTAATCCCCTTTGCTTCTAAGTGACAGCTCCCTTATAGGTATGTTCTGTTGCTAAGAGCCCATAAGTATAAAATAGTCACTTAAATTTCAGAAGAAATAATTTAAATTGTTATTAATTTGGGCATCAAGCTTGTTCAAATGCATTTTGCTCTCATAACTACAGGTATTGTCAAAACAAGTAACACATATTGGTTCAGACTATTTTTTTATTGCTTTATGGTGGCTTTACTCAATAGCAGTGCTTATTTTTTAATGTATTTTTGTATATCCACTCTCCAAAGTTTAAGAAATACAAGCAATCTTTTGATAAACAGATATACTTACAGTTAATGTAAGCTAAATGATAATTTAATTCTCCTGCTGTAATCTAAATGTATGGGGAATATCCAGATAACAACATACGAATTTTAAGTTTGTGGATTTTTGAGAAAACAAATCGCTGGCCTGAATGTTAGCTGCACATATTTTAAGAATAGTATAAGCTCTAGTATGAATAACTATTAATGAGCAACTATGCAAACTCCTCTTATTTAGTATACATAACATAGTTTCTGTACCGAGATGATAGAATTTGCAGTAGCTGTATAGTGTGCTGTGACGTGCCGGTCATTTGGCAGAATTATCACTTCATGTTTATACAGTGCCGAGAAAAGAAGAGCCTCATCCTTGCTAAAGATGCTTCTGTAATACAGTACGTAACATATGTACAGGCTAGGCCATTTTTGGACAATTTCTTGACTTCTGTTAACTTCTAAGTAAATACAGTGAGACTTTTAAGTAAATACAGTGTATAATGTATTACGCAACAGACATAATTTACAGAAGTGTATAAGATCAGGCAATGACATTAGTCATAGTCTGTCACCAATGAAAGTAAATCACTGTATAGTGAGCAAGTGTGGCTATTGTACTATACCCATTGTTCTAGAGAGAATTCTTTTTTTTGTATAATAAAAGTCATTGTAATAGAAATTTAAGAGAGAGATGGTGACCGCTACTTTAAAATAACTTCTGCCATTTGCTTAGCTGTGTATTTGTTAGGGTGGTGCAATTAGCATGTGTCAGTGTTGTGTTAGGTAATGTTCACCTGCAGTGTTCGACCAGCAGTGAATGCTTTGGTGTTTTGTACGACACATTTGATCTTAAATCCCCTTCTGTAAACAACGCTTGGAATTTGTCTTCCTTTTCTACTATGAACCAGCTACAGTGATACACAAAAGATGTTTAAAAAGAAGCTCCAAAAGTGCTTCAATTTGTTTAAAAGTATACATGAAGATATCCTAGTGTCAGACAGTCTGAAAGATACCCCTTTTTCAGCTTTGACACAAAAATTTCACTCAATTACTACTTCCAGAGTAGTTTAATTAGCAAGGGTGTTTTATTCAGTCAGTCTTCAATAAAATGCATGCAGTACTGAATGCTTCTAAAATGTGTTTTGTTTACATAAAACACAAAAAGTTCTGCATGACAAGGTTGTCACTGATGATTTGTAGAAAACCTCTGGATTAAAATAGTGTGCAAATCTTCAGGGAAGGCTAAGCACCCAAGAAGCAAAACACATGGATCATCCAAGGCTCAACTGCCTCCTTAAAATCAGTTTTAGTTGCAATAAGCTTGACACTTCGTAAAACTAGCACAAGAAATAGAAATGATTTTAATGTATTTTCTTAAGCATTTCAGATAAGTGGATATTGGCAGCTAAGAAACACAAAATTCCCTGAATCTTTCCTTACCTAAAGTAACTATATCTATGCTGCAAAACATTTTCTATGCCTAGCTATCCATAGCATTGCCAATAACTTAGAAATCCAAAGTGTAATTGGGAGTTTTGAACAGCTACTTTAAATCTTCCCTTTTGGAGTAATTTACTCTTTAAGCACCAGTGTCAGTCTGCAGTGACGTGCTGCCTAGTGGGGCTGTCTGCTCAGGCCAGTGTTTGCTTGTTGCCCGAGATGTTGCTCCAGACAGACATAGCAAAATATTCAACGTCCCCCTGCGCTAAGGTGCCAACATCTCATTATTCTGCCAGCACATTCCCTGTGAAATGCTCTGTGCTTTGCAGACCAACATAAGTTTTTGTTCATCTCACTCTCCCAAGAAATCCATAAAAAGAGCATCGAGTGTGCCCAGCCTGATAGCACCCTGTATGTTGGAAGTTAACATCCTCGTTTCCTCTTAAGTCTTAACAGGAAAAAGACCCTTTGTCAAAGTGGACAGAATGAAGATTTGATGTGCGCTCTCTCTTGAGCAGCTGAGTGTTCATGAAGAACCATTCTCTCTGAGCATACGATGAAGGAAAATAACATTTGGTAAGAAAAAATATTTCAGTTTCAAGCTTCCAAATTGCATTTATACACTACAAGGGAAGGTTGAACAGAGAAGTTCATGCAAGAGAGTATCCCCTTGTAGTGTGTCAGCACCGAAAATCACGACACAGTTGACAGAGACAAGTGTTAACTGATGCTGTCTTTCTGTGCTCGTCATGTTTTTTGGATATACCTCTAATACCTTCCTGTTGCTACAGATAGAGAAACATTTTACTAGTGAGTTGTGTTGTGTTCTAATGGAGGTTTTTCCACCGCAGTATTTTTGGTGGTTTTGATAGAAGATTGAATTTAATTCGTTGTCTGCTCATTTAATAGTGGCTAGATGAGGCTCATTACGTAATGCTGTTTTCGCCAATGTGCCACTCACCATTTGCAAGGACCTGGTCTTGAAATCAAGCAATGAAAGCCTATTGAAGCCAAGTCACTCTTGTCTGGGGAGCACATCATTTATTAGATATCTTATACACATTAAAATGCAGGTTTCCCCATATAACCCCATCCTTAAAAAGGACTTTCGCTGCCTCAGTAGTGTTACCGTTTACATGTTGTCACATCCTTGAACAGCTTTGCTATGCCAGAAGTCCTCTGTAGTGCAGAAGAATCTCAAAATCAGGCCGTGCATCCCCGGAGTATCCCTAAATAGAAATAAGGAACTACTAGGCACATTAAAATAGTGTTTTCATCACAGTATTTGTATTTTAGTTAATATTTTAATATTTGTAATTAACTACACTTTGGAAGTATTCATTAGATAACGTTTTCTTTCTGATGGCAGACTAAAAAAATAACGGATTTGTGTTTCCTGGTAATTATGCATGAAAATACCATCCAGCATCTGAATAAATTAACAATGTTGTTTCAATACATTGATGAAAATGTTAGAAAAAACAATTCTCTCTCTCTGTCTGTTCTAGCATGTTTTACCATTTGAGAAATTTTAGATATGCAAGAAACTGCTGTGAATTTCTCAGATTTGCAGTTCAAGTGGATAGAAGTTTTATTTCATAATGAAGAAGGATTCTTGAATAGAAACTTAATAAAATGTTTACTAGGTTGCATATACATGTTGCATGCTCCTACTTGATTTAATTATTTCAAATCCTTAGATATTGAAGTCTTTACTGAAAGTGCAGTCCTTTTCTTTATAACTCAGGTTGATTATTGTGATGTAAATCTGCATGAAAAAGAAATCAAAAGAAAATTTATATGTAGATTTTATGATTAATTTCTTTAGAATGAATGTTGGCAAGTTAATTTAATGTATTGTGTTCTAATCATGTAGTGCGAAGGTTTTGTTATTTGAACCTAAGTTGGTAGCTTGTTATTTTTAAAGTTAATATATGCAGTATCGGTTTTAAAATTGTGTTGATTCTAAAATGAAAAGTAATGGATTTTCAGTTTCTTAATGATTAGATCAAATTGTATATTTTAAAACCTTCAAATACATATTTATGTAGTGAAATATAAAGGCGTTGTTGTTATTGATGGCGTCAGTTCTCTTACTGGAGAGGAAAGCATTAAGGAAATATTTTTTTGAGAGTTTCTCTGAAACAAAGAACGCAGGGTGAACTCCTAAGAAAAAGACATTTTGATAGCAAACTATCTTCGTTTTATAGGAATGTTTAGATTGCATCTATGTGGCGAATAAAAGGGAAAGATGATGTTTCGTCCTCTCACTGAGAGCTATTGCAGAGCTCTGATTTTTTTTGCAGGATCGAGGAATTCTTCTGTGCTGTCCCAGGAGCATACCTGAAAATGTAGCAAGGCTTATACCTCACTGTTTGCTATTATTATTTTATCACATGGTTAGGGAGCTGACACAGAAGGATATTTAGCTTTAAACACAGTTAATTAATCTATCCTGGATTTTATCTTAGGAGTGATCTGTCTCAGTATCTGCCCACAGTCTGGTTTTGATATTTTACTTGTTTCCATGCAATTTATTTTTATTTATTTATTTATTTATTTATTTATTTTTTGTGGCATAGCCTAGGGTAGCCTAACATGAAATTATGGGCACTTATGCTATAGAGAACTCCATTATCAAATTGTCAAATTTTAAGAGAATCGAATATTTACATAATGCTGGCAGTATAATAACATGAAATAACAATAGTGAAATCAAACCAACACAATCAAAATAAGAAAATCTGCCCTTTGTTCCAAGAATGCTGTAAGCACTCATAAACTGACAGTATTTTGGAGCATTTGAACAATTTAGGCTTGTTTTGAAGACAAATGTCTACACAAACGACTACACTGACAGATTTTTTTTTCTTCAAGTTTCTTCATTCTCTGTAACAGCTTATAAATAAATGATAAGCAAATCCTGCAGTTGCATATAGATTTGAGTCCATTTAAACCTGTAGCTTTACCATAGTGCTTTTATGTTTCCCTGTTCTCAGCGGTGGGCACTTCTGTCAGCCTGGAGGTGGCTGAAAAACAACTCTTAAACATCAGAAAACAAGAATTATTATGTATATAGCAATGTAAAACTAGGAGATTTTTGAAGAGTAAAAAAGACTAAATCATACCAAAAGCTTCAGTAGTTTCTGTTGGCTAGTTTAGGTGCCTATTTTTTTTTCCCACATATTGGAAAGGGAATCTGAGTGTCTAAATGGATTATGTGTGTGTTTTTCCAAGAAGCACCTCAGACTTGCACTTTGCTGCACACAGAGTGCTGCCATTGAAGTTAATGCAAACTGGTGCTGAATGGCCAAGATCTTCTAAAGTGGCCATGACTTGGGGTGCTGCTTTGAAAGTGTCTTGAAGAGGCTTCATTTTGAAAAGTTGTTGAACAACTGTGCATCTGCCTTTGGAAAAACTACATTGTTTTAATAGAAATTAAGATAAATACAGAGAAACAATTTTCTGTGTGGAAAAACCTTGTCTCAAGTATATATTTGAAAGACATAAGACTTGAAGGTATCAAAAGCTCTCAGAAATATTTAGAATGTGTCTCATTTCTTGAATTCATTTAGGTTTTTCTGTGACCACATATATGCAGACTATCCTTCTTCCATCTCCAGCTTGCATAAGTTGCAAATGATTATATATATTACAATAAGATGATTATATAAGTAATCGTCTCAAACACGGACACCTTTTTTCTTCCTTCACTTTTTTTGGAGGCCATGTTTACTTTTCATTAGTAAACCATTGAAGATCGAACTTCTGTGACACCTGCCATACACGGAAATCAAATCTTTAATATTTATTACTAAGCAAATTGATAACCTTATAAGCATTGCTAGACTTTTATTCATTTTTTTCTTTCCCTTCTGTTTTTTCTTTCCCTTCTGTTTCGTATTTCCACATACCAAAAAACTTCTGTGGTTGCTCAAAGGAGTTGTGTGATTCAGAATTCCAGTTATGAGAAAGGAAATTGTAATCTGAGAAGATGGTCTAGGAAAACAAACAAACAAACAAAAAAAACTTCCAGAAACAGTGCCCAAACTTTTCTGACACTCAGGAGAGTTAAATGCCGCTGGAAATGGCCCAGCTAATATGCTCTTCATTTGTCAGAAACGCTACATATGCAGAAAGGATTGCAGCACTGAAATGTGATCTTGAAATACATGCAGTTTAACGAGGTAGGCATACTTGTATCTTAATAGCTTATTGTATCTCTGTTCTGATTTTTTCCTCTCCCCAACCCTGTACACACGCCGGTGTGTTTGGGTTATCTGAGGAGGACTCATAGGAGTTTAGGGCATGCATTCCATCAAATTATTATAGTTTTTTTTACATTATTCCTCATACGTGAAGGCATTTCTTTTTAGACATGCTAGTATTTGTTAATCTTAGCATGGAAGCAAACTAACTGGCAAAAGCCTGATTGCATAACTTATCTGTAAATACAAAAAAAAAAAAAAAAGCTCTAAATTTGAATTTACAGGGAACAGATGTCTTTCAGTGAGCTTGAGTGTAAATTCAACAGGATTTCCAATTTAATCCAGGAAATGATGACACTGAAATTTATGGCAAACAGAGAAATGACTGGTTCTGCATAACAGCTCTGCGGACTATGCCTTTTGCACAAGGCAGTACAAGGTGTTTTATATCACAGGTTTCCAGGGAGACAGTCGCATTCCAGTAGGGGTTACTGTTGTTCTTAATAAAGCTCTCTAGATTTTGTAGTTTTAGCAATTTTTCCCTTATCAAAATCACAGAGGTAGCAAATAGGATTTGATAAATGAGACTGAACAAAATGAATTGATCTGACCTATTTCAAAGGAACGCACACAGTGTGCTGCGGTGCGCGGGCTAACGGTAGGTGCTGCTAGTACTTCCCTAGCTGGGATCAGTGTTTTAAATGCCGGGAGCGGACTCAAGCCGGAATGTTGGTCGCTTGAGAGAGCTACACAAAGTGTCCCTATCATTTTGCTGTTGATACTCCCTTTGGATGTGAGCACCGAAGCCCCTGCTCTGCCACAGCAACTCAAGGTATGTTGCTATATGAATTCTATAATAAGTCCACAGAAAAACTGCTTCTTCAGAGGCTTAGAAAGAAAATAGGAGCAAACAACAACTGGTTAGTAAAACAGCATTCATAGACAAAAAAAAAATCTCTCACAAATAGTAGTAAATATTGATGACATTATTGATGAGATCTCCAGAAATTTGAATAGTAGAAATATCTTGTTCTCCCATATTTTTCTGTATTATTTGTACACTGAACAGTGAAGCTGCCAGAGGTAGTCCTCAGTACAAGGAGACAAATCGATGTACCGTACAGCTGCTGAGGACCCTCCCAAGCTCACTTTTCATTCTGTTGTAGGAAGGAGAGGAATAGGAAAGGGAAGATCTTTGACAGAACAAACAGTTTAAGGCAGAAATGTGATAAACCCCCCAAATCTCCTGGTAATACTGTCCTTTCTGCACTCAGTGAAGAATCAAATGACAGCATTAAAAATTCAGAAGTTTCAGGTTCAACATTATAGATTTCAGAAGTTCAGATTTTTTCAGAAGTTTCAGGTTATTTAGGTCTGGTCAGGCATTCATTTTGTTGGAGCCACAATTAATTCACATCATCAACATTTCAACCAGAAAATATCCATACCGGAATATACTATATATCTTCCTGACACATTGTTACGCTGCTTTAAATGCAATAAGCAGCTATTGTTCTCTCCTTCCCTCCCAAGGGAAGTGTGTGCACCGTCAGGACAGGTTGTGCACCTTCTTTCCTTAGAGAAGTCATAGGCAGATTAAAGCACCTTGTACTTGGTTAGCTTTGTGATACTCCCTAATTCCTGGAGGATTAAGTTCCTTTGCTGGAGAAAGATCCTTCTTACTGCTTGGAGAATTTTTTTTCTCCTGTTCAAAAGCCTTTCTCTGCTTCATTAGAAATATTTAGGTAAGACACATTCTTCTCCTCTTACATTAATTTAATAATAAATGTTCATCCTTCCAAAGAAATGTAAGCATCTTAAATTTTTATCTTGCATCAGGAAATGGGATGTAAGCTTTGAATAAATTTGGGAGCAGGAGCATGGTGAACCCTGAAGGAAAATTATCGTTGTGAATAGAATAGAAAAAAAAATGGACTAAAAATCATACCAGTGAGGTATGATTTCAAAGTAGACTGAAATAAATCCCTCCCTAAGATCTTGCTTAGACTTGTGCTATTACAGAATCACAGACTAGTTAGTGTTGGAAGGGACCTCTGGAGATCATGTGGTCTGAGTCCCCTGCTCAAGCAGTGTCAGCAAGAGCAGGTTGTCCAAGACTCAGTCCCGCTGGATTCTGAATAGCTCCAAGGAAGGAGACTCCAAAACCTTTCTGGGCAACCTGCTGCAATGTTTAACCACCATCACAGTTACAAAGTGGTCAAATGAAATTTCTTGTGTTGAGCTTGTGGCCTCTTGTCCTGTCACTGCACACCAGTGACAAGAGTCTGGCCCTCTCTTCTTTATATACCCTCCCATCCCCACCAGGTATTTATAAAGCTTGGTAAGATTCCCATTGGGCCTTCTCATTTCTAGCCTGAACAGTCCCAGCTCTCTCAGCCTCTTCTCATATGACAGATGTTGCTCTTCCTTCATCATATTTGAGCCTTTCACTAGACTCTCTCCAGTATGTCCATGTTTCTCTAATACTGGGGAAGGCATGACTGGACCTAGCACTCCAGATGTGACCTCACCAGGTCTGAGCAGAGCATCTCCTCCTTCCACCTGCTGGCCACGCAATGCCTAATGCAGTCCAGGAGACTGTGGAACTTCTTTGCTGAAGGGGCTTGTTGCTGGCCCATGGTTAGCTCATTGTCCACCCAGACCCCCAGGGCCTTCTCTGCCAACCTGCTCTCCAGCTGGTTGGTGCCCAGCCTGTCCTGGTGCCCCGGGTTATTCCTCACCAAGAGCAAGATTTGACATTTACCTTTGTTGACCGCCATGAGCTTCCTCTCTCCCCGTTTCTCTTCTGTTGAGGTCCCTGTGAATGGCAGTGCAACTTTCCGGTGTACCAGCTGCTTCTCTCAGTTTTGTACTGTTGGCAACTTTGCTGAGGGTGCATTTGGCCCCACCATCCAAGTTGTTCATGAAGATGTGAAACAATATTGGTGCCAGTATGGGTCATACCATTATTGATTTGCCTGCAGTTGGACTTTGTGCTGCTAATTGCAACCCTCTGATCCCAACTTGTTTTTCAGTCAACCTCACTGTCTACTTATCTAGCCCATACTTCATCAGCTTGACCCTGAAGATGTTATGGGAGACGGTGTCAAAAACCTTACTGAAGTCAACAGAAACAACATCCACCACTCTCCCTTCATCTGCCAAGCCAGTCTTCTCATCACAGAAGGCCNTATTGATTTGCCTGCAGTTGGACTTTGTAGTGCTGATTGCAACCCTCTGATCCCAACAGTACACTTGTTTTTCAGTCAACCTCACTGTCCACTTACCTAGCCCATATTTCATCAGCCTGACCCTGAAGATGTTATGGGAGAGAGTGTCAAAAACCTTACTGAAGTCAACAGAAACAACATCCACCACTCTCCCTTCATCTGCCAAGACAGTCTTCTCATCACAGAAGGCTGTCAGGTTGGTCAAGAATATTTTCCCCAAATCCATGCTGATTATTCCCGATCACTTTCCTATCCTTGGCATGTTTGGAAATGCCTCACAAGATAAGCTGGTCCTTCACTTCCAAAGGATCCAGGTCTATGATCGGCCTAAAATTTCCTGGGTTCTCTTTCTTGCCCTTCATGAATGTCATGCCCTTTGAGATGACATATGCTGTCTTCTAGTCCTCAGCAACCTCTCCTGTTTGCCATGAACTTTCAGAGATGATTGAGAGTGGCCTCGCAATGATGCCTGCCAGATCCCTGAGCACTCACGGGTGCCTCCAGCCCATTGCAGACACTCTCACTGTTCCTAGGAGGAGAAGGAGCTAGGCTCCAAGCAGAGTGTCCATGTTATAATACAGCCAACTCTCACGCCAAACTGTTTCATCAGTAAAATGTGATTTGTACTTTTGTATTGGCTCCATTCTATCAGATTGTTACGGTATTGTTTTTTATGATGGGTTAGACCATGAGAAAAGCTTTCAGATTTGCGTGTAATGATAGTCAATGGAGGGGTAGTATTTTTTCCACCTACAGAAATGGTTCTCCTAATCTTCCAAATCCTTATCTCAGGAGGCAGAAAATGAACTACCAGTCAACTGCTTCTCCCCATTGGGGTGTTGCTAGTGAAGCCACATTAGTCACATTAGACAGAGAGGATTTATTCCTGGTTGTAACTTCAGCTCATCAAGAAAGACTGTACTGTCTTGGTCTGTATTATGCTGCCTGAGTAGTCTCACCTTCCTGCTAAAAAGAACAATAAATTCATCATGTTGACTTTCTGGATACAGTATTTAAATCTTAGGATAGGCTTAGTATCTTCCTGCATCAGCCAAAATTTAGTGCGTGCTCATCTGAACCAGTTCTGCAGTTTGTTTAAGTGTCTCAGGAATGCAAGGTTGAATTGGAAATGTGCAGGCAACTCAATCACCTTGAGAACTGCCCTTGCTTCTTTTAAAAAGGAAAAAAGTATATCCCCCTACCATTTTGTTCTTCGTAACTTCATAACGATTCACGCAAATAAATTTTTTTTCATACATTTTCAGTTTATATATGCACATATACATTTAAGTAGTGAATTTTAAACTTTATAAATAGCTGAAGTTTTTTTTGTTGTTGTTTATTTTTTCCTAATATATATGTAAAGTTATTCCCTATATGTGGTTGGGGCTGGAAATTACAATTCTTGGTAGAAATTATTATTTCAGTTTTATATCATCTCCAGACTTTTACAAACAATATTTATTAAAAGCTAGTCTTAGGTAAGGAAATAACAAGTCTTATGTTTTAGAACAGTGAAATTATTGTAAAAAACACTTTTGATAACTGGAATGATGGTGTGCGGTAACATGGTAATTTTTAGCAGCTGTTAAATCTTGTGACTAGCTTTAGAATCCATAACTTGTAAAACAGTTAGATGGAAACCTATCCTGGGTGAACAGTTTAGCACAAAACACTCCCTTGCCTCCACTTTGCTTTTATTGCTTCTTCAGCACTAAGATGTTGCCAATATTCTGACTATTTTTTCACCTTAAAACTTGGGTAGCTCTATTTCTGAGTATATGTTTTCAGAGAAAAAGAGAAAGAGACTGGGATATTTTGGGGGTTTCTTATCAAAGCAAAGACTGAATATTTGCCAGGAAACAATACAATTGGGCAGTAGCAGACTAAGTGTACAAGATATAGGTGTTTATACCTTGCAAAAGAGTATAGGAAGAGTATGAGTTAGAGAATTAAGAATATCATTCTGCTTTTTAAAGGGTTGGTCTCAATTTTTGAAGTGCAGCTGAGGAGCAGCAAGGCTCTTGCCCCGGCTTACCCTGTGCTGGGCTATAAACAAGAGAGGCCTCTCTACATGATGCTGACACTGCACAGCTCCGAAGAGCCATCAGAGCTAAAGAGACCATACAGAGAAGCCGTGTAAGGGCACTCTGGGCATTTCCTGACCTTCGTCTGGAGCGATGAGAGTCTCTGTGTGTTCACAAAGTTCAGTATCGGGTATTGGAGGGTCTCTCTACAAGTCGGTGATACTTTCATGGCAGCTTATCCTTGTTCTGTGGCCGTTTTGTCACAGACAAAGTGACATAAAATAGACTGATTATGAGCAAGAATTTGAGCTTATTCCAAGTTTTGAAAGTTTTGAAAATGTCTGACACCTGGTGTGACTTGGGCATTCCAGCAAGGAGAGTGTGAGCTCCAGAGGTACTTTTGGGAACCCTAGGGATAAATCATTCTTGCTAGAGATAATTTAAATTTGATCAGGGAGACATTGCTCTACCAGAGACAAGAAAAATGCTTTTTAGTTTTATGATACAATTTGTCCTAGGTACTCTTGAGAGCTCTCTTTACCCCATCAGTTGCCTTTTCTTTTAGTGGCACAAAGTAATACAACATAGGACTGACTTTGAAATGGGAAAAAGAAAGAAAAGAAAGTTATGCTTACTTAAAATCCTGCTTTCATTTAGAACTTTGTTTTTGATGATGGATACTCCTAGGTAGAACTTGTGAATATTGCAAGAACGAGATGTTTGTGGACCTCAGATCATAACCTTATGACTCTACAATAAAATATCCTAAAACATGGCTGATGTTGTAAATACATTAGGAGAAATATTTTCAGAAGCTTGTTGTCATTTTTTGCTTGTGAGCTTTTAGAGAGTAGTTTTGTTCTATATATCTACATTTCCTGACATACTGGGTTGCTGTTTGCTGTCAGGAGCATCCAAGTGCTACTGCAAAATAAATAAATAGATAAATAATGCCAATGACTGATGCATAACATTTTCTTTGTTAGCTCCCCAAGAACAGTCGCTGGTTTAACCTAACTAGTGGTTAGGGAACAGTTCCCTCAAACACCAGAGCCTTCTCTCTGAATGCTTAGCATTAAGTAAATAGTACCTTCGTGGCACAAACTGTTCAGAGTTTTAATGGGACTCAGTCGGGAAAGAGATTTTTAAGAGATGATCAAAGCTAATCTAAGACATCCTTTTCAGGTAGCTAAACACTACACACTATACTGAGGTAGTGCAGATATCCAGATAGAGATAGAGATATCTAAGTTGTATTTAAAGGCACTGACGTAGGCAGAAGAAGTCTATCTGTGGCAAAACAGATCATTTTCTCTGCCAGAGTGACTGCCTTGTTCAAGAAAACAACAGAAAATGGATACGTTCTGTTTATGGTAACTGGTGTTCAAGAAAATATTTTAAAAAATATCCAGAGCAGAACTCCTTGAATAAAAAAGTGTTTTAAAAAAATCTCTATTTAGTGACCACAAATGAGGTAGCGAAGAGACTACAGTGAAATAATCTGAAAGGCTCTCAGAAACCTACCAAAGACACGTTTCCTGCTGGCGTCCAAACCTCTCTGGATATCACCAGCCCCTCTCAGCCAGGCCCTGCCCAAGCCCCCGGTCGAGGAGCTGCAGGGCTGCCCCTCCTGGGGACAGTCCCTCCATCATCACAGCTCCCACACTCAGCGAACGGGCAGCCGAGGAGGAGAGCGGGGACGGTAACGCTGAGCTTTTCTTATATAAATATAAAGATCTGTGCAAGGGACCTTGCAGGAACCTCTGAGGGAAAGTCTGGTCCAGTGAGCCTTGGAGGCTGTGGGTGGTTTTCTTTGAAGTAGTTGTATCAAAGTAATATAAACACTGCGCAGTTTATTTCATTTATTTTCTTTCACGTGCTTTCAGCTGTGGTAATTTTATGCAAAGATATCCGTTAGCTATAACAGACATTTACCCACAAGGGGAGCGGAGCCCCCCAGAGGACCCAGAGGCAATTGTAAGCAGGCTTTTAGGAGAGCAGATATGTGGCTGCTCCATCCCCCTTTTTTTTTCTTTTCTCCAGCTAAGCACCTAACATTATCCCCCTCAGGGTAAAGTGAGATTCCCCAGGTCTAATTCTGTTTATAGAACTATAATAGGCTTCAGTGGGAGTTGTGCAAGAAGCATCTGAAGGTGGTGAGACCTTAGAAGGGTATATCCAATATTTAAAGCAGGTGAAGTAGATGGAGGTTTTCCCAAACCTTTCACAGTTGTGCCTTGTAAATTTTGCATCCGTTCCAAAAGAAAAACCATAGACATTTTTTCTTTGCACATTGTAGCTCAATTATCTTCAAGTAGCTCAAGTACATCCTGCTATGGCCGTGTGACATCAATGACATGTTTTAATTCAAGAGGGAGGACGAAGGCTTGGAGAAAGCAGGTGATTCACCTCTCTGTTCTGTGAGAGCAGATCATAATTTGTGTCTCAATTCTGACTCATCACTAGAAAGGATACTTAATACAATGAGCTACTAAACCCAGTTGTTAGTACTTTTCCAGTAAAATAAGATTAGTCAACTCCTGGAATTGCATAATTTATGTCAATTTATTATTGGACATTTGTATCACCCAAAGGCCCCAATAAGTCCTAAAGCTCATTTTATTGCACTGTGCCTAAACATACTTAAAAATTCTATCAATCAGAGGCACATTTTGCTCAACAAATTAAGATGTAAATGCAAATTTGCTTCTTGTATATATGGGTTGAATCTATGTATCCTGTACATGTATCTGTTCATAGATCCTGTATATAATAACTCTGCACACACAAGCTCACATTTAGGAAAGACTGAAGCAATTACAGGATATGGTGACTCAGAAGACAGTTTGGGTTTTTTTAATTTGTCTATTGGTTCAGGAAATGTACAAATCATAATTCAAGATCCTCTGCTTGTGAAGTTTTTCTCTTGGAAAATTCATCACTGTGACTCAAATCTTGCCTCAAGTCCAGTCTTCTACATATGTATTTTTTGGTGCCTGTTGAAGGGATTGGTTGAAAGCTGAAACAGGAGGACTCTACTAACAGACCATGTAGAGTGCAGGCAAAGGAAGGAACATTCAGAGAATGTCCTCTGTTTTTAAAGTTCTTCGGGATATTAACTTCCTAAATATCAGAAGCCAAAGAATTTTGCCTAGTACACATGCAGATCTGCCAAGTAAAAACATGAAGGGATGTAATAGTTGGAGTGCAACAGTGATTACTTAGGGTTTGGCTCCATATGGTTTTGTTTTTGTTTTAGTTTTCTTTGTAGTTAAAAAGACATAGTTTGTCCCTTCAGGAATATGTCTTTAGATAAGAACCTCTCTTCTTGTTCTTTGTGCAGAGAGGGAAGCATTTGGTTCAGTCTATAGCTTCACTGAGATGCTGTCTCATGTAAGTGGCATTTTGTAGATTTTGGCAATGGAAAGTCTTTGAGAACTTCTCCAGCATTCCCTTAAAATGTGTGTGTCTTTTATTGGCATGCACTGTTAGAGCAGAAACTCAGTTCATCAGAGCAGAAACCTGGAACAAACAGCACTTTCTGTTCTAAAATACTATGAGGGAAACCTTTCTTAGTTGCTGAAATATGTGATGGACAGAAGTCTTCAGTACACTTATTTCTGGAAAGACAATACTATGGAAAAAATGGATTATGTGAGTAGTGCCACAGATACGATTGAGAAGACAAGAATCAGCTAGGTAATCAGCATTATTTTCACTACAGTTATTTAATAACACCTCAAGTTGTTTCTTTTTGTGGAAGCATGCCAGTTCCATGCCAGTTCCATGTTACTTGTTCCATTCAATGCACAAATGTTTTTCCAGCTCTATGTGAAAGCAGCACTTCACGATGTAAAGTACAGTTCATGAACAGCTACAGTTCATGCTGTAAAGTGCAGTTCATGAAAAAGACTGCAGTTCAGACTTTTTCACTGAGTTTTTCATTGGATAACATTTTCAAAATACTTCCAAAATGAAACTCTAAAAGCTGAGCTTTTATTTATATAAATATTCAACAGTTATTACCCATTTAGTTGTACTTTTTGTAGAAAAGCTTGGTTATAAAACCTCAAAGCTTCTAAAAATGATATTGCAAAATATAATACATTTTTCTTTCCTTTTTCATTGCCAACAGCTGCCTATGGGTGACCTGTGACTGCTTACAGAAGTCAGAACTCAATGGTTAATGCAGTAATGTAACCATAAGACGTACTCCCACAGCTTCTTTTAAGCTCCTGTATAATTAACTTCCATGAATTAGTTAATGAATTAGCTTTCATTAGCCTCTCTCCTCTACAGTTACAGGGATCACCTTCAGATGCAGAGAGGCAGCAGAGTAAGCTGGAGTTTACCAGGAGGATTTCTAAGAGATGCCAACTAACCTCATTAATAGCTGTGGAGCTCAACTTTGAAGCTTAGCAAAGATTAGTAAAACTTGAACAGTAGCACAAAATATTTTTCCTGTCACTCTCAGAATAGTGATGCCAGGCCCAAGACGCTTCACCTCATCTCACCATTCTTAGCCCGTGATCACACTTGGAGCCAAGGTATATTTAAAACGATTCAGTTTTTATACTTTATTCACTGCCACAAGTTGAAATTCATAGAAGTATGCATTTCCAGAACCTGCATTTTGTTCCAGAAAGAGCTATAGGATGAGTCTCAGCATGTCTAGAAACAGCACATAATAAAGAAGGAAAATGAAATAGAAGAGAAATTTCTTATTTCTGACCAATACATAATGTGCTTGGACATTTTGGTGTAAAACCACTACAAGTTTTGTTTATGTAAAGAGAGTGAAAGACAGACCTTCAGGGAGAAAGAGAATTCCACTGGTTTATAAAAATGTTTATTTTTCAAATATAATAACCATTAGGACTAGACCCCTAGGACAGAGATGAGATTTCTCTGTAAAGACTCTTAATGATGATACGCAGGGACAAGAATTTAAAAAAATATTGATGGCAGAAAGATCACTTAATTTGCAAATACTGTAGGCTCTAAGGAAGATTTTTTTTCAGCAAATACGTTAGTCCCCTTGCCCCATTACTTCATGTGAGAGATATAATGATGGAGATGGTAAGGTAAGGAAGTAGGTAACTAACCGAACTAACCAAAAGTACCTCAAAAGTTGTGTGTCCTGAAGAAACAGCGTAATACCCCAGGATGTGATATAGAACATTTCCAACTTCCCTTTAAAAAGGCTTTCAGACTCAAAAGTTTCTTGCATTTTCTTGCATAATGCTGCACTATAAGTTTTATCATCTGAACAAACATATTTAAATGGCATAGTTCTAAAAGAGAAATCACATTTTAATTACATTTTAATCTACCCACAGATATGCTACATTTTATTTATTCAATGAGCTGATTTCCATTCCTCTTGCGTACTCACAAATGCCAATGTTGCGGTAGCAAATTGAATATTATAGGGCAATATCAATTATGCAAATCAAATATGTATGTGTTTATATGTGTGTGTGTGTATATAATAAAACATAAAACAAAAAATTGTCATTTAGCTGTAGCCTGAATTCATTTTTCTTAAGGAGAAGTTATCATTACTCTGAAACACATTAGTACATCCTATCTCTGAAAATAGGGAAAGGGTCAAAACAAGGAGAAGTTCTAACTGCCACTTGTCTCAGCTTCATACCAGAAATCATTTTTAATGAGCACGTTCGCTTGTTTCAGGGCAATCCCCACAATATCACATTGCTCTGAGCGAGAACACCTGGGAGTCTTCAGTAAGGTTGTGTGTTGAGAACAAACCAAAAATAGGCCTGCAAAAGATCCCATGATAAATTACCAGCTACTGTGAGTCACCTTTGAAACATGAACTAGTGTTCTTTGTTATTGTTTCCATCATTTGTATGAGAAAGTTCAGTAAACTTAACCATAAAAAAATAACCATAAAAAATAATGACCGGTTTGAACATGTAAAAGAGAAGAGATTTTGTATGCTTCCTGATGGAGAAGGTGATGGAAACTAAAAGCAAATAAGATTCCAGATGCAAAAACCTACAGGACTGCATTTAATGTGACCTGTGACTGTCCCTATACCCATTTATAACAAGGCAACAGGATTGCTGTACAGCATAAAACAGGAACAAGCAGGAGATTTCCTATGTTAATAAACCCAAGCTATTGTACTCAGTGTTGCTGGGAATTTGTCAGAAAAATCTCAACAAAAAATTCCAAGATCTAATTCTGCTGTCTGTATAATGTAGGCTGAAGACTCCCCATTGCCAAATCACCCTTTAACTGAGGGTCCTTTTAGTTCTGCGAATCCAGCTTTAATCCTCTCCCAGGGCTCAAAGGGTCCATCACATGTTAAGTTCAGACAACATAATAGTGGAAATATTCAGGGCCTGACTACAGGAGTCCTACCGCTGTTATGACTCATACCAGCTGCTATTAGTGCCTGTACAATTCTTTAGGTTTCTTTAGGTTTCACAAGGAATGAGTTAGCTAAGAAATGGAATTTCCTTCCAAGCCCTTCAGGAAGCATCTGCCATAATTCCCTGAAGGAGTGAGGCAAGTCTCTTGCTGGAGCATCAGGCCTGTCTATTGTGCTTCTCAAGAAAAAATAAAAAACACTGGAATTTACCAGCCTATGAAGCATTATGTATTTATTATATTCTCTCGAGTTTTAAACCGACAGCAATTCTTCAAAAACAGAATAACATCCTCACTCCCACCCCACACCTTCCAGGTGACCTTGCTTATGGCCTGGTCGTGACAGAGCTCTCCAAGCAAAGATTTGCACTATAGTCACCGAACAGGCTGTTGGAGAGAAAAGCATTAAGCCACCTTAATATTAGACGCTGCTGCTGTTTCATCTCAGACTATATAAATCTTTGGGCAGATCTATCTCAGAACGAAACAAGCACGATTTTCCCCATCCACTCTTCTAACTGAAGAAATGGAGTTTGGAGACGTTATCTCTTTTCTCCAGAGTCTCCAAACTTGGATGTAATACTGCAGTCTCCTTAACTAAAAAGTTGCACAACAGTATAGATTCTTCAGAGCAATTTAACGCAATCCTGTTCTTTGGTTACTCTGCTATTTTCTGTTCAGTGATGAGTTCCCTCTTGTTATTTTGAGTATATTTCTATATTAATCTATTTTGTAATAAGGCAAAGTATTATCTTCCCCAGAAGAATCATGAGCAATACTATCCAATAATGGCTCACTGTCTCCTCACTTAGTGTGAGGATAACAATTTAGTAACCCTTTTCCTTTGGTTTTATGAACAGACCATTGATTCAAAGACAAAATATTTAAAATGAGGTAATTAAATCAAAAATAAAGAAGCCACGGGGGAAAAATGCAATAAATTAATACAACTCATAAATACAAGTCAGGAAGAGTAAAAATAAACTTTGTCAGGGAATTCTATAGTATGGATTAAAAGCCTTCTAAGCCAAAGATATTATTACATGTGAAATTATTTTCTACAATCCATAAGCCATTGATGGGTTAATTTCTGGGGTGCAGATGTTAAGGGATGCTCAAGGGAATTCTTCAGGTTGCTCTGGGAATTTGAGAGAGAATATCTGAACTCATTTGGGAGTTTAATGTTTTATAATTAATATAACAGCTGAATTATTCACAGAAAAAAGTATATGCTCTCATAAATAGTAAAGTTTAACAAGGAAGTGAGCAGAACAATATTTTTTAGGCAGCGTGGAGAGTGATGCTCAGAGTTTCGTTGTTCATTCAGGGCTCCTTGAGTAGCCTTAGGACAATGCCTCCAACTGAAAGCTTTTCTTATGGGCTATATGTTCTGTTCCCCTTGCTAAGAGGTGAGTGATGTGTAGCAAATGCCACTCCGTCACATTTTTAGTCAGAGAGCTGCATTTTGAGCAAGCAGCGCGTTCCACGGCCCCAGCAGGAGCTCAGCAGGAGCGGCTGCTGCGCGCTGAGGCAAGGCGCGATGGATCACGCCGAGCACGGCGAGGCTTCCCACCGTGTCGCTCGCAGCCCTTGCAGACGGCTGGTGCATGAGCCATCAGTGTCACGACGGGATGAGCTACTGCCAGGCTCTTGCTCAGAGGTAACCTGCCAGAGCACCTGCAGGAATACAGCAAAAGCCAGGAAGGGCTGCTTTGCTGGGAGCTATTGGCAGGATGCATGGTACCCAAAGGATAGCAACAATTTTCAGCCAACTAATATTGCTCACTTCCTTTCTTCCTTTTTGCCTTTCTTCAACCACTCTCCAAAGCTATCTGCTAACTGCTACCTAGAGGGTCTTCTGATAGTTCCTGGTAAAGAACTGGAGAAATGTCAGTCTCTGAAAGCGATTTCTTTTTTCACAGGTATTGCAAAATGAGTGAAATCACAGAATAGCTGAGTTGGAAGAGACCTCTAGAGGGCTTTGGTCCAAACCTCTTGCTCAAGCAGGGCCAGCTAGAGCACATTGCTCAGGATTTGTCCAGATGGCTTTTGAATATCTCCAAGGAGGAAGACTCTTCAACCTGTTTCTTTTTCTGCCCAGTGCTTCTCATTCTGTCACTGGCTATCACAGGGAAAAGTCTGGCTCCATCTTATTTTTATCCTTCTATCAAATATTCATAACACTGTTCAGATCTCCCCAAGATGTATTTGGCCACTTGGTTATGCACTAGGTTATCCTAGTTGTTGTAGGTTTCTGGTGATATTAACAGAGATGGACACCTTCAGGGGGCAAGTCTGCACATCTGAGCTATTGGTCTCTGTGGCTACGTCTTCACTGCCAAAAAATTTTGTCCAAGGGAGCAAAGTTTGTCCCCAGGCAGAACTGGAGTATGGAGTGACTGGCATCCACACCCCTTGGGGCTGTCTTGCTAGAGAGGCATCGTACCCACTTCGCACAGCCGTTAGCCCTAGTCTCCTCTGGATGCCCTTCTGGCACTGAGGCATAACCACTGCACAGATTTCCTTTCACCAGAAAGTGCCTGCAATATTATAATGCCAAGTCCTGTCGCCACCAAGCTGAGCACAACCACTAGGATTAAGGGCCTGGCCACCCTTGTATTAAATACAGAAAACTAACCAGACAGAAGGAACAACAATTGCTCTCTATATATAATGTAACAGGAGAAGTGCAGAGGAGGAAGCAGGTGCTGTCCTTGTTTCAGACCCCTATTTTAGAACAGCACCACAATGCCCAGCTTTGTTACATGCGGCAGAGCTGCAAGCACAGCACCTCCTCATCATGTAGATGTGAAGTAGAGCCTCTGCTACTCATTAAAGGATAGTCTTCTCATAAAATCACCAAGCTTATGCTTGACACTGAATAGATATATATAAATATATGTTTATTCAATGAGGAAGTATAGTTTCTTTGCTTTTGTCCCTTGGCCCTGCACCACAGTTACTGCCACAATAGCAACTGGAAGGTCTGTATTGCACCCCAGCAGAGGGGTGCATCTGCAGCAGGATGCCAGTGGTATATGTTATCCTGTATGAAATGGGATAGTCCAGTGTACAGTGCTTGCTGGGATAATATTAGAAGACTGTCGTGAGTGAACGGAGCCAAACTTGGTATGTTTTACACCCAGATCCTCTGCCCAGCGTAGACCTCAGGATGAAGAAATCTGTAAATATAGGCTTTCCTTTAGAAGAAGAGTTTGCTTCAGAACTGAGCTCAGGAAAACAAAACAAAATTAAAAAAAAAAGACTGATTTATATGTACTGTGACTAATGGGAGGCCAAAAGTCCAGACATAGACTGAAAGCTTAAGTGATTTAACAGTTCAGCACAACCTCAAACACCTCTGACCTTCAGCCCCCTCTGAAGCCAAAGGGTTGTCCCACAGAATGACTGCACTGATTCAAGAGGAGGGAGGGTTTCGGGAGCAGGACCTCAGCCTACTGCACATTCTAGCTCTGAATGCCACATTTTGTTTCATGGTCTAACAAATGACATATAGCAAAAGAATGACTGATTCTTACAGTAAGACAAAGAAACTTAGAATGGAAACGTACCATCCTTGAGTTGGGAGAAGCAGCACAGGGTAGCACATCTACTGCACTACTGCAGGCAGGAGAAATCTCTCCACCTATGTGGATCACTTGTGCTTCCCTGTAAGATAACTTATCCTGAATAAATATCCGAAGGATACTCACTAAGGATCAGTTCTTCTGGTACTAAAGTCATCAAAGGCATTGATCAAGAGCAGTAGACAGAATTGTGTCCCAGGACATGCAAGCTCTGGCCCCCAGCATGTGGTAGAAGCCAGGAACTGCTCAAGAGCTTCAGAGAGGCTTGGGAAGGGTCAGCAGGACCAGGACCAGGACCAGGATTCCTGGGTCTGCCTGATGAGGCTACTCTGCTGCGATGATGGAGAGCTCATTGGTTTTATCAAGAGACTGTTTTATGCAAAATGTGCAGGCATTTCTTAGAGCACCAAATAGTGTATGCTCACCCCTGAGCTACAGAATCAAGGGCACAGCACTGTGCGGCAGCCCAGCCTCACACTAGCACACTTGTGGTAGGAGCCAGCGCAGTGCCGAGGCCAACCACTACTAGTAGTGGGTGAGTGCGGTGGGTGAATCCTCAATGGATACAGGCATTTTTTCTCCATCTCTGGATCTGGCATATAAGTGCCAAAAAGGACTTTCTTTTTTATTTTTTTGGGGGGGTAANAGGCATTTCTTAGAGCACCAAATAGTGTATGCTCACCCCTGAGCTACAGAATCAAGGGCACAGCACTGTGCGGCAGCCCAGCCTCACACTAGCACACTTGTGGTAGGAGCCAGCGCAGTGCCGAGGCCAACCACTACTAGTAGTGGGTGAGTCCTCAATGGATACAGGCATTTTTTCTCCATCTCTGGATCTGGCATATAAGTGCCAAAAAGGACAAATTCTCTTTGTTAGCCTTTCTTTTTTATTTTTTTTGGGGGGTAAGTGGCTTTTTGCACATATTTGTAAGGTTGTTTTGGAGCACCACATAGCAGCACTCAGCTGTCTCGCTGTAAGTAACATAACATTTCCTCCAGCAGCCAAGCAACTAGATACTTATTTTATTCCAGGACAAGGGTTGTTGGATCCTTCTTTGTATTCCTAATTTTGACAAAGGTAAAACTCTCCATTGCTTCTTTCTTATACCATTTTCTTCTTTCTTATAGCCAGTAAGAAGGATAATTTTTTCTCCTCTCGGTATGAGTTTCAAGGTCTGCTGTTCCAAATGCACAGCAGCAAGAAAAATCACTCTCTTGAAGAAACTGTATACTTTGTATCAGAAAGTAAACATTTCAGCACTAAGCTATGCAGCATCTATTTACAATTTGCAAATTTAATTCACCAAATGATTCGCCAACACAAATATCTGGCCATTCTTTTTTCCCTTTAAGAAGAAAATACATTGATTTTATTGTAAAGTCAAATATAAGAATTAAAAAATACACACAAAATAGCATTCTAATCCTCATACAGGTTAAGTACTTACAGTTTCAATTAGACTTTTTTATCTGATAAAAAAGTATTACTTGATTCTCCTGATATTTTATTTTTAAATGTAATATAAGTAAAAGCTGTCTTCAATTAAATGAAGTAATGTACATCAATAATTTACTCTCAACAGCTATAATATTTAAAGGCAATCAGGCACTTGGCCATTTACTAGACCTGACAAAGTGAATACAGTGTCAGATATCACTGAAAGACCTGGAGGTTTAAGGCACCAGCCCTACAAACTCTGACTCACTTGCCAGTCAAACTAGTTTCCAGGATAGAGTTAAACGAGGTCATAACCCTCTGCTTTAAGTAAATGCATTAAGTCTATTCATGCTTTGGATCATTGTCTCTCTTTCTGCAGGGAAAGTGCAGCACCGTATTGGCGGAAGAGTAATATATGTAATATGCATTTATTTTCTTGATGCATAATTTAACAGGCAACTACTAGTCCGTATAATTTGTCTATAAACCTGTAATTATCTATTCTGTAAAGTATTGTGGTAAATAGAAATAAAAAAAAAAGGGGGCGCTGGTGTGCTGGTTTAGCAAAGTTAGGAATTTCAGCCCGAAGAGGAAGTCTTTAGGAATTCTTCTAGACTCTTCAGTGATGTGATGTGCAGGAAAGAAATCTTCTGCACTAAATATTTGAATGACATTTTATTACAAAGAGAAGTTTTTTATTCCCATATTCTGGTTTATAGAGGGTTATAATATCAGATCATGCTGCCATAGCACCACAATGCATTTTATTCATTTAATAAAATACCTGTGATTTATGCAATGCTCCGTGCATTCAGAAAGGAAAAAAAAAAAAAAAAAAAAAAACACTCTTTCCTCCCCTAATTTAACACCTTTTCATACTGAGCTAATAAATGGCATCCTTTGTTTAGACGTGATGCTGATAAAAGAGGAGAAAAATTAAATATCGAGTATTAAATCTGCCATGTGCATCCAAGTTAGTGTTGCTACCTCATGCAGCAAACACAGTTTTATTGGCATTATCTGCCCCGCTCCGTGATCTGTCATGTAGACCTGCGCAGGGGCTGACAAGTGTAAATTAGTCCCATTTAACACACTTTGTCTCAGACCAACCAACCAGACCAGAGTTGGGCTGTGTGAAGTGGAGAGAGCAGCCAGGGTGCTGATGGCTCCGGATCAGTGACTCTATTTCATGACTACAATGTTCATATTTAATCATAGAAAACCATCCCTGTCCTAAAAGTGACAGTTGGGTAAGTTTTACTTTTTGCCGAGTTTCACACTCCTCCTAGAATAAAGCATCCAATTTCTCTTTTTACTCTGGACCTAGTTTTAGGTTTATCTTGGAGCTACAGTGTCTTAAATGTAATGAGTACATTTTGCTTCCTAGCAAACCGCTGTCTCCATGTGCACTGCTAGAGCTGAGAAAAAAGGACGGGTAGTATCAGAAACGGAGGAGGTGAAGAAAAAGGAAAGTAGTGGAACATTTGTTTTTATTCATTTCATGTGGAAAATCAATGAAATAATTATGATAGAAAGTCCAGTATTGTGAACTAATCAAGCTCACCCCATTATTACACGACAGTTGCTGATGGTAATTAACATGTCTGGTACCTTCTCATCAGATTCCAAACAAATGAGCCCATTAAACTCAAAAAGGAAACTTTAGCACACTGCAGGCTGCAATTCCCTTAAAGTCATTGCAAAAAAATTACTGAGAGGGACCTCAGCCCTCAGCCTCACCTGGAAAGGCAGCGCTCAGCACCGCGTGAAGCCAGCAGGTCTGGGCACGGCAGGACTCGCAGCCTTGTTCCCAGGGCTGGCTCCCAGGTGGATTCTCGGCTGTCTGGCGACGCGGCTGAGCGCAACAGCCTTTCCCTCAGCGGAGAACCTCATTTTTTCCCTCAGTGGAGGAATTAATTTGGGTATCTCTCATTGGGAAAAGGGGCCAGGGCGAAGTAGTTTGTAGGCAGGCAATACCTTGGAGATCTGTACCCTTGCTGTCAGATCCAGCTGAAATTAGCTGACAAATCCCAAATTGCAAAGCAAGGCGCCACAAAGGGATCGCAGAAGGCCACCTGTCTTTGGAAAGCAGGTTATAAAGGCAAAATGGACCCGCTCAGCTCTTGTGCCTCTGTTTTACTCTTTAAAAATGAGCTCACACCAAGCGGACAGAACAGGATAAAGGCAATAGGAAGGCTGGTAGATAGTGGCTTGGGAAAAAAACCCACAGAAAGTATGATGAAAAAAATAACTAAACATTAGCACTTACTTGCAATCTTCTTCTAAAAATCAGTAAAGCTTAGTAACACTATTTTCAATGACAAGGGGGATAGAATTTATGGAGAGAAAAGGAATTGCTTGAAGGAAGGCACAATTTGAAAACCCAAGACACAGCTACTTTGCTTCAACATCCAAAGGAAAACTTCAAAATAAACAGAAGTAATGAGTTAAAATTATCTTTGGAGCAAATCTCAGGTAACGCCATCTCTCAGCTAACTGCTGCAATATTAATGTGCGTACAGACAGTCTCTGCCTTTGGGGTACCACATCAGCAGCTTGTGAACGAGCCTAACTGCGCTCACCGTTAGTCCTGCTCTCAAGCCCTTTGCTAAGTCGGGGCACGTTACGCTTTTTAGTAACATGGCCATTGTGCAAATAGTAGGTAGAAATACTGTGTAGAATTAACAGCTGTTTTCAAACATGTTTCCAAATTTGTAACTTGGTTCACATGTCGAGTAGTTATCAGATTGCTGTGCTGAGCAGAATCAGTACAGCGTGCTTTAAATATCTGGATGGAGACAGCTACAGAAAATGATCAGCAAATGGCACGAAGCAGATGTACAGTAGCTATAGAAACCCCAGCTTACACAAAACAAATAAGCATGGACCATTACCTACAATTTGGTTCACGTTCCTTCAACTGCGTCATAACATCTGTTGTAAGGAACCTTGTAGGGAGAGCTGAGAAAATATGTTGAACACAAATACTGCTGAACAAAGAATAAAGCCATTTCAGACTTAATGGTGCTAAAAGAGTATTTAAATGTACTAATAAAGAAACTAATGAGGGATGCTCTTGGTGCCAAAGCAAAACACCAGAGAAAATTAGCTAGAGCAACCTGCCTGTGGAGCAACACGCACCGCATCGCGTTGGCACAGGCTATAGCAAGACAGGGTTGTAATTGCTTAAAACATCAATTAGAAAGGCAAACTGCTAAGAAGTTTGCACTTCTTTAATTACTTGATGACAGACAATTGTCACCCTTGAAGATTTTGGCTTTCCCTTCTGAAAATCTACTGCTCATTTCAAAAGTAGTTTTGAAATAAGAGTATTTGAAATGAGGACTGTATTTCAGCCAACAGCAGCGAGCACAACCTTATTTGTCTCTCTGTGATCCTCTGAGGGTCTACCAGGAGAAAGTCTGGCAGGCTTCAAGCAAGAAAACCTGAGAAACATAAGAAGGAGGTGTAAAAGCAAACATTAGAACTAATGAGGCATAATGTCTCTATCCTCAGGCAGAGCTGAAGTACAAATAAAATACCTGCAGCTCACCTCTTCAGGACTTCTTTGCTCTAATTGCAGATAGAATGGGCTGGTGCCCTGGAGAGCACTTTGATGTCAGCATAAGGCAAGATGCTGATGTAAAAGGGAGGGAAGTATTTGAGAGAGTCAAGAGGAGAATAATTTGGGAGCCAGTTCTGAGGGGTTGTGAGGTTTTGCAGGCAGATAGGGCCGTAGCCCTTCCCCAGCATGTGTGGGGCAGGCAGGGAGGGAGGGAGCAGCCGCTCGTCAGCAGCCACACTGAGCTCCTGGTTTGGGACTGCTCTAATTAGTCCCTGAGTAAGCGTGTTGCACTCGTATTTGGTAAAGCAGCTTTGCTGACTCTCTGCCATTAGCCACAGTCAACTCACTGATAACATATGTGCCCAGTTTTGTAAAGGACCCTTTCTTGGGAATCAAAAAGGGAGTCTGGAGGTGAGAAGACATATACACTTTAAATCCTAAAGTCTTCCTGTATAAAAGAGCAAAATAAGAAATGAATATTAGGGGATTAACTAGTATCATATCAAAATATATCAAACAGACCGCTTTACTGCACTTTTGCAAATACTCTACTAAGTTTCCCCTAGAAGTCAATCATCAAATCCCAAGTGTTTATTCAAAGGCCAATGTCATATTTTAGACTATGCTATTTTAGATTGTAATGCTTCCAGGTTATGATGGATAAGACTAATTTTCATTTCATTTTCCAGGGCACCACTGTAGTAATACTCGACTAAAATGTCTCAGGATAGCGTCCAGAGGCTCTGCTGCACCACCAGGCGATGTACAAATATATAGAACAGAAACAATCTTTGTTCTCAAGACATCGCTGTCTTAATAGACAAGGGGAAGGGACCACAGAAAGGAAGGTCTACTGTGCATATTTTACTGACTAGAAGACTGATGTGCAGGGAGATCAAGACATAAAAGTGCAGAATGTAAGTATACTAAGTGTACTCAAATGAGTACTCCTGCTTTTGCTAGCTCCAGAGAGTATGACCTTGCTAGGTCAACAGCCCATAATACTGAAGTTAAAAAATAACCAACTATATGTACATTATATGTATATATATATACACACACAT